>JAVQJF010101467.1:0-20081 GCA_036023855.1 Gadopsis marmoratus | reverse complement strand
CCAAAGTTATTCTGCAGCAGGACAACGACCCCAAACATACAGCCAATGTCATTAAGAACTATCTTCAGCGTAAAGAAGAGCAAGAAGTCCTGGAAGTGATGGTATGGCCCCCACAGAGCCCTGATCTCAACATCATCGAGTCTGTCTAGGATTACATGAAGAGACAGAATGATTTGAGGAAGCCTACATCCACAGAAGATCTGTGGTTAGTTCTCCAAGATGTTTGGAACAACCTACCAGCCTAAACCTTTTGCACAGTAGGCCTACTGTACATATATTTTTTTCTTATGTTCGGTCATTCTCAACTGTTTACTTTGCAGCAATGGCAATGCATAAATAAGTAAAAAGTTCATCACAATTACGAACATAAAACATGAAGAATTTAGCAAGAAAAGTACACTATGTAAAGGTTACTTCATATTTCTTTGTTTCATAAGTCTGTAATTAGGCCTTATGGTGGAGAGAGAACCAGAGTGAACTGGATGTGCCCACTGAGATACGCCTCAAAAATATCGAACACTCCACTGGCAAGAACAATCAATATGTTTCAACCGAAGAGGAGACCAAGAGAAGACAGCATGTGCAGGTACTGTAAGTCCCAAACTGATCCTGCTCATCCAGTTAAAAGACTGGTTGTTTGATGAGCTTGATGCAACAATATAGTGGTCGTGGGGGAATGAAATCAGCACTTCATTGTGTATATTTAGCTTCTTGCCGTGCTGTAATTTCTTCCTCTCTGTGCAGTTTGCACATTTGGTAAAAAAAAAACAAAAAAGTATGAAAATATACTTTTACTTGGGTCTTGCAGCAATTTGCCAGCCAAGCACAATTTTATCTGAATATAAACAAAGATATAATTAAGCTGTTGCAATAGCTGTCTTTGCTTTGCTAAGGATATTTGGCAGTACAGTTGGAAAACCTACCTACATATGTCCTCTTTCTGTAAGTGTAACCCTGAAAATGAGAACAACTTAAATGAATAATAACTGTAATGCCAAAGATTAAATGCCAGCCATATGTACTTTATAAATTACAATAGCACTGAAGGTTATTCTGGTCTTTTCAGTCCACACAGCCTGATTTATCGCTAATGGTTCAAATAGAAACAGCTTTTTGCTCTTTTTGTGAACCATGAATGAAATCAGGATGATCTTTTTCAAAATGACCTACATTATGCATATGTAAAGTAAAAGTGAAACGTCACTCTTTTGGCAATCATCCAGCGTCCTTGTCACTCTGCAGCTGACGTTTAATGCGTTAATGGTGTGGGGCCGTTCAGGGCCTGAGAGCGTATCTCTGTGAGCTGAGATCAGCAGTTAACCTTTGTTAACCTGTCGACAGTAAAGTGTCTGTCCTCATGCGGCTGCCCTCTCCTCCTCCCACCACAATACTTGGACTAGTTAATAAAATTCTCTATGGAAACAAGAAGGCAGTTCATCAGCTGTAAATGTTCTTTTTGATAACCGACACTGGGTCAGCGCAGAGAAGATTAGTGTTAACTGAACAAATGGACCAGTTAATAAAATTCTCTATGGAAACAAGAAGGCAGTTCATCAGCTGTAAATGTTCTTTTTGATAACTGACACTGGGTCAGCGCAGAGAAGATTAGTGTTAACTGAACAAATAGGCAAGTGGGAAGGTGCTAAACAGAACTGGGAGGAAAAAGGGAGATGCTATTTGAGAAAAGGTTCAAACAATTTTTTTTTTATCACATTTTAAAGATAAATTCATTGCTTGTGGTACGTGGTAGCCTGAGGGGTAGGATATTAATGCCGGAGTCCAGGAGGAGGCTGCTCAGCCTAAATATTTATGTGCTGTGTGGATTCTCCCATGCAAAACATAACAGAAATGGCTTTCTGTAGCTGTTCAAGCACAGCAGAAGCACCAAATACTCCTTAATTTTGCTAAAAAATGTATATTTTTTGAATGATACTAAATAATTTGTTAAAGGAAACCACGCTCTCATCATTATACTTTTATTCATACTTTTATTAAAACATCATTGGCCTCCCACAAGTAAAGAATGTACATAATAATAATAATAATGATAATTATAATAATAAACTGAATAACATCAGAAAAAGTCTTCTGTTTGTATGTTATTGTATTTATGTTTTATCTTTTCATTCTTCAGGGAGGCGCTCTCTGGGTCTCTGGGTCTGATCTCTGCATTCTCTGACTTCAAGGCTTGAGCTAGTTTTAGAGGAATGTACAGTACAGGAAACAAAAAGTATCTTACCCCCATCATATTGTTCGTTTTCCCCCAGACATCTCTACATATTTCATCTCATTTGCAATTCATTACACACATCAACCACTCACATCTGTTCCAAAACAATTTGAAATAACCTAAATCCTCCTGTGGCGAACAGGTATGCTTGCAGGCATACATACTCCTGTGACTTGTGTGCGCACTCATAGACACATGCACACACACAGTAAAACACACGCTTGGATGCCTGCAGTGGATGGTATAGTGCTGAGCTCCGGTGCTTTAATCAGACCTTTGGTCGTAAAGTGTCACACTGATCAAGGCAGCAGCTTCCACAGAGCTCATTTCTCAGCAGAACCAAACACAGAAGGGAAAGCGTTTGTCTGCCACCCACCTTGCTCTAGCACATCACAGACAGCCCCCCCCCTCCATGACTGACCCTTGTCACTCTCTGCTCCTCCTCTCCATCAGTGCTCCACGCTGAGTGGTATGTCCTTTGGTGCTGGAATTCAAAGGAAATGCCACAGATGCACTGTTGAAAAAGTGACCTTTAAAAAATACAAGATACTCACCGAGGGGGGACCAATGGTCCATTTTACATAACATAATGTCACCGGGCTGCGCAGTGTGGAGATTGTCTCTTAATAAAAGTTTGAACTTTTAAAACATTTGAAACAATTAAAAACACAACAGCACAATAAAAACCTTTGACTTGATTTCTAAAGTCTGCACGCTGCACTCAGAGTCAAGTGTAGGTTTACAGTATGTTCTGACAGGCAGGTGATGCTGAAAATCTCTTTTATGGTTTCGCAGCAGTTCATGTGGGCTTGACAAGAGCAGAATATCATCCTGTCATGCAGCTGATTTCTCTATCTACCTCCACTCCTGGCGCTCTCATAAAAAAACAGTCAGTTTCTAATGGTGCTCAGTCCAGCACTGGCGGTCATGTGTCAATGACGTCCTGCACCGGCGAAGGTTCATGTGGCAAACTGGTGGCGTTGGGCAGCGGCTGTGTGTGGCTGACAGAGTTCTGCTGTAACTCTAGCGCCATGGCGTTCTGTGGGTGGGGGAACTCCTTCACCTGTCTGCGGTACTCCAGGAAGGTGGACGCCTTGGTGGCGAGAGCCACCACATTCTTTCCGACAAAGATGGTGGAAACACGGCTGTCCTGAAACAGCACCATGTTTACACCTCGTATGAGGATGGTGACCACGTTTATGGTGACCAGGCTCAGAACTGGGTACAGCATCATCTTCTGGGGCGACATGTGCTCCCCCTGCATGCTGATTTCACTGAGTGAGACACAGGGCAGGATGAGCAGCAGGATGTAGCAGTAGAAGAACATCAGGCCCTCAGCCCAGATGGGCAGGCCTGTCCGCTGGGGCTCCCACAGGTTTGCTTGGATATCCAGCAGATCCAGCAGGTCCAGAGCCACCCAGAATAGACGACTCCTCATGTCCTCCTTCTTCCGGAAAGTTCTCACATATTCCATACTATCCAGAGCCACTAGGACCAAGTATAAGCCTGGTACACATACAGATAATAATAACGTCAAAGCCTTCCGGGCCACAGTCTCCAAACTCTTCCTGTCTGCCTTGCAATTCTGGAAGACAAAGTAGAGCTTGATTTCCAGGACAAAGATGTACAGAAACCAGAGGATCATGGCGTATCCTCGTCGGGCGGTGCGCACCTCGGCACCGACCCACACTGCCACATACCGCAGCACTATGAGGAAGCACACATCCCCTACCAGCACTATAATACAAACACCAATCTTTCTGGGACCCTGGTTCTGCTCCACCAGGTAGGCGTCCATGAAGGCCATGCTGGTCATGATGACGATCGTGGTCAGGCACACGTGGCGTTTGTCCGGGGGCGGCAACACCATGGTGAGGGCACCTGCTGGCTCTCACTCTCAGTCCCCAGCTTTCAAATGTAAAAATAGTCCAGAAGGTAAATATGGCACTGTGTCGCTTCCAACCCTTCACGGTTGGAGAAAAAAGGTACTTAATGTGCTCTGACAGCTCTGGCGTGCAGAGGAGCAAATGTCCAGCTAGAGTGTCTAATATTAAAATAATACAATAAGTCACTGCACTAATAGTTCATAGAGGAGGACGGTTATTGCAGTGTAGAAGCAGAGCAGTGTGTGGAGTCAGCGGAGAGATGCTGGCTGCTGATTGCTCTCAGACCACGTGAAAACAGGAACATCACCTCGTTACTCAGCGCACTTCCATTGATCCGCCTCTGTCCGAGCACAGCGGCTACACCAAGGGCTCTACAGCTCACACCATGACTGATGGTAATCCACACACAGTCAAATGGAGAATACTCTGAGAGCAGACTTGGTCTAATGGACATGCGATAGAATTGCAGGACACAGCGCTGCAGTGTGGAAATGTTTATGGAGGTGTTTATTTTCGTACGAGGCCGTGTAGGAAGTGGCAGATGTATGCGCGATACATGGCAGCATGTGCGAGGAATTCCTCTTTGGATACTCCTGTAGACGGTGGTGCAGTGTGGGGATCTCCTTGCAATCCTGCAGTGAGCGAGAAGGGAAACGGAGGAGAGAGAGGAGAGGAGTCTGCAGTGGCCAGAGGCCCCCAGCCGCCATAAATCACGGAGACAGCTGGTCAACGGCCCACGAGGCCTTGCGTCCGACGCCGGCTTCCCTGGGGGGAGGCTCTTACACCGGGCTGAAGATCCATCCTTCACCCCTCCTCTTACCACGTGCCAACCTCTACACCACCTAGAAGAGGGAGAAATAAGGAGGAGAAGGAGGGGGAGGGCAGAGGAGAAGGAGAAAGAAACCTGTCAGCATTACTGGGCCATATAACACAGTTTTCATTGCCAACTGCCCTCCACATATGGAGCCAAGCAATGTGTCAGCTTGGCTCAAATACAGCGTGTTTCACTATTGATAGGGCAGAACATATTGCACACGCTAAAGTAAGACTGCTTCAGGAGGTCATTAGCTCTCTACTGTCTGTGAGGTGTCACAAGGCATCTGGATGCATGGCTTAATATGCCTCGATGGTAATGTTATTATATTCAGCATATTTGGCACCATAATACCCAGTAGTTTCATTTTGGGAGTTAAATTAATAGAGGATTTATTACAAGGAATCGCAGAAACCAATTTTAAAGTCTCATATAGTGGCTAACCGCTTGGCACCTCTTTCTTTTTATCTGCATTACTTGGCACTACATTTTCGAGGGTATATGGGCGACACGATGGCAAGGAGTTCATTTCCTGCACGTTAGTTAAGTCAGTCTGGTGTACTGTAGTTTCTAAAATGAAACAAGGAAATTATGCTTGCAGTATGTATGCAGTGGGATTTTTACAGAAGGATTATTAGGCAGTGCTCACTCGAGTGTCATTGCACAGAAAACCCAAACCACATTTCAACTATAATATGTCTAAAACATGTCAAACTGTATGTTGATGACATTCCTCACCATTTTTTTACCTTCAGTTCAAGCTCCATTTTAGTCTTTCTTTGTTGAATTATGTTTCAAAGTGTTTCTGTTTTGACCTGTTTAGTATTCCAGTTGATGTGTGTGTCGAGGCGTGTAACGGGTTAGGTCGGCGGGGGGCGGGGGCGACGGCGGGGGGGCCTCTCATCGACAGTCTAGTTGGACGTCTGCAGCACTTTCTAAAAAATAAAAAAAGGCTAGTAGGCTACAGATGCCGAGCGCTTAACTCACCAGCAGGAGCTCACCTTATGCACCGGCCTCATCCGTAAATAACACAGCGTGTCTAAATATTAGCATAGAGAGGAAACAAACAAGGCTGGGTAAAAGAAAGTGAAATGTGTTAATTGAGCAGAAACGTCTGCCTCGGTTCAAGCTTGGTGCGCTTCAGCAGAAATTAGAATGTATCTGTCGCTCCTGTTCATTCCTGTCTGCCCCTGCTGTCACTGGATCCTCCAGGCAGAACGCAAATAAATCACATTAGTGTTTCTGTCAGCTGCGATATGTTTCAAATCAAGATATGACTATCATTCAGAGAGAACTGGCAGCGCTCCAATAACCAAACATGTTTGGCTAAAGTGAGTGGCCATGAAAAATCCCAAAATATTCCACCACTCTCTCCGCAAGGCAAAGTGCAGGTTATACCCGACCTGTTGGTTTGTCACGGCTTATATCGGTATTTCAGAGCATATCTCAGTGTGATTAAAAACTGACAAGTTATAAAGCCTTAAGTGCGTATAAGCATTCAATATTGATCTTAGAGGGGCACTCCAGTGAGTTACTATTGCTTTTCCATAAAGATGGGGGACCTACAGGAGACAAGAGTTAAAGAAGGTCAAAATTGAAGCATCGGGAGGCGCCCTAGCTTAGAGGTTAATACGCCGACCATGAACCGCGATGTCCAGGAATCAAATCTGTCTGGAAATCTTTGATGCATGTCATTCCCTATCTCTCTCTCTCCCTCATTTCCGGTCATGTCTCCATTATCAGTGTGTAACAAAGGCATACAATGATGACGGCGTCTGGGTTATTTTTTCAGACTTTGGGAAGCTCCCTCCAGAGTAAAGAATACTTTATTTAACTGTTTTCAGGGGTTGAGTAGTACTCTCTAATAATGCACCCGTGATATGCTGGAACCAATGCCTTTATCAAAACAGATTTTGTGATTTGTGAACAGTCTAATTGGGTGGTATTTATCCTTTCTGTTTGGTAATAATGCAGTTATAAATGTTAGCAATGCAGTTCTGTTCACGGGTTTCACACTTTCTACTAAGCCAATAAATTGTTTCAAAAAAGAGATTCTACTTTCTTTTTACAGCGAGTCGGATGAGGGGATCGATGCATCTCTCCGAGCAATAAATGTGTAGGTGGAGCCAGCAGCTGCTTAGCTTAGCTTAGCATAAAGACTGGAAACAAGGGGAAACTAGCTAGCCTGGCTCTGTCCAAAGCTAACAAAATCATCGTACAACCAAAGTGTGAAAGCAACAATTTGCTGTTTTATGAGGAGTTTTGTGCTGGATGATTTATTTTGACAACCTTGTGACCAAAAAGCTTTTAACTCTTAGCCATTAATAAAGTGATTAGTTGCAACTTAAAACCCTTCTGAAAAGGGTGTTTTATTAAAAAATGGTACCATGATTGGAAAGACTTTGATTAAAAGAAATGTCACGTCCTTTAGTTTGTCAGCCACAGTGCTTCTAACAAAAACCCAAGGTCAAAGCTTAAGTTGCGCTCTCGCCATTTACTGATCATTTTAGCCAAACAATTGCCAACCTTGGATTCATTTTCAAAAGCCAGTGCAGAAATGCAGCACAAATTGTTCCAACACTATGTTTATTTTTCCAAATTAACGACTTCCATTTCACTCCCATTTTGACAAAACTGAGCTCTTGATATGAGAGATTTAAGTATGTGATAAATAAACATGAGTTTGTTTTCAGCTGCGCTGTGTGAAATCACCAAAGCAAAATGGGCTTTTGAGCATTTTGAACGAGGTCCAAAGATTGTGGAGAGGTTATTTTTCATCATAAACTGCCACCCTTGACGAACATGAACTGTATGTAAACCCATAAAGGATTAATGGAAAAAAAAAACCCTCAGATTAATAGCTCAGTGTCAATGGATGCATTGTGCTGTCATTGCGACATATTCTCCCGTGTTGAAGAAGAAAAAAAAAAATTTTACATCTAATAACGTCTCAAATCGAAGGCTGCCAATGGAAGCCCAGTTTCAGAAGAGCATGGCACCAAGAATGAGCCTCATTTGTAATCCAAGCATGGATTTGAATGTTTAAAACCCATTATGTAGAACAGGCCCTAAGTAAGAGATTAAATTCATAAGATGGTGATTAATTGACTGATTAGCAGAGTGCTGTGGATCATTAACATGCTATAAGGAAGGCTGCTCCCACATATACAGTACATCACATCATCATTTAAATGCCATTAATTATCAAAAAAGACTTTGAGATGGTTTCCCTAATGAACAGGATTATAGCCGCCGTGATGATACGAGAGTGCTCAGTTGGATGGTTGGAACCTCCCAGGAATTATGACTTGTGAAACATGGATCCCAAGATGTCATCGGCGTGATTTGGCGCCGCGCGAACCAGGATGCTGATGAACTTTGACGCTAATGGATGATTGCTAATCCTTTCTGTCATATACTGTAGAAAAGTGCCTTTATGTGAAATGATGACAGAAGTGCACTGCCCTGATTTGCGTATTCTCTTCAGCATTTATAATGTATAACTTGTCACTGGGTGCCACCGTAGAAATAGGAAAAAAAGAAGGAAAGAAATGTCAATTGACATGTTATTTGACAACTGTGACGACTATCATTTCGCATCTTTTCTTGACTCGCCCCCCATGAGAGCACAAGGCCTCTGTGTGCTGCACGCTTCAGCTTTGCTTATATGCTTCAATTACAGCATATTAATTATGGTGTACTATAATTAGGAGGGCTGTGAACTGGCAGTACAACATTTCTTTGCAGAGGAAGGCTATTATTGTGTCTGTGGTCCAGGCCATTATCTCTGTAAACAGCCAGCATCTCCTTGTCAGGCAGGTATATTAACAGTTGGCCTCCCAGACTGGCCGCCGGCTTCCACGTGGATCACAACAAGGACAAAGGTTGGCCTAGCAAGTGGCATTACTGATACTTTTTTGGGGGGTTTGTTTTAACACTTGTTCTAAAAAACAAAAACAGTGGCGTTTGGGCCAAAGAATGAGACAGTCAGTACAATTGGAAGAACAGTATTTTGGCACAGGATTCTTCCACTCTCTACCATGTGGAAACAAATCTAATCGGAAGTAAAGGTATTTCTTTTTAAGTGATGCGGTTCCCAGGTGCTGCCTCTGATTATTCACGAAAACCGTTTTACCTTTCAAGCACTGACTTAACTTAATTACCTGCGTTCTTGATGTTTGTCTTTTTTGACACGGGCTCAGAGCTTAAGGATAGTAAAGACTTCCAAGCTTTAAGAAGCTTTTCTTTTAACACTGGGGCGTTCTGACACTTCATACACCTTGTGAGGGCTGTGAGCTAGCACTTGTTTACAGCAGCAAAATCATTTCATCTTGCAACTGAGGATGGCATTCTCTGTTACCTGTGGGCTTCAAAGAAGACTGAGACATTTATGCTTTTGGGGAGCTGCGCTGTTATGCATAAAATTTATTGTATTACATCCCCCCCAACTCTGCTTTCACGCCACGCTTCTGCTCTCCTTTCTCCTGCCTCAACACCCCAAGGATGATCAAATGTTTACATCAATGTCAGCAACACTGCAGTGAGACGTCGCAGGCCTCCAGAGCGGTCCGTTTTGTCCGATATTTATGTCAGGTTGTCTTCATTAGGGCCAGAACGAGACCCATATGTCGTCTTGGCTGCCAGCCATCTCCATCATCTCAGCAGGTGTTCTGCGCCGTCCTTTGTGTTACAGTCGGTGCTTGGATAGTTTTGGGAGACGCGGCAGATTGCTTTGAATTCTCCCAGTACGCAGAGCACAGCTCAGCTCAGCACAGCTCAGCTGAACAAACGCTTGTACACACACAGAAGCTTAACACACATGCACTCACATGTGCATGTAGAAAACCTCGTATACACGCACACGCACACACGCACACTTTCCTTGCCTGTAAGGTTGCTGACAGGATGGCAATCTGCAGGCCACGTCTTTATCCGATCTTTCATCGCCTCGTAACGTTTCTCTAACCACACACTGATCACATACTACATCCTGTACTGATTATAACATAGCATGGTATTATATCCGCAAATCCCTAAATACCTGTTAAGAAGTGCCTTCAATAACCAACATAGCTGTATTCGAATATGTCAGCTTGATTCCCCCCAGTCGCACTGATGAATGTGTGTGACATCTCTTAGGCGCTCAGCACATTTCCTCAACGTATTAAAACCTCCAGACTCAGCTGCCCTCAAGGGGCTTAGCCTTGTCTGTGATGCATTATTCACAGTGAATCTCTACTGTATCTAATGGATCAGTATGGTGGTGTGTTGAAATTCTAAACATGCCTGTTTTACATTTTGTTTTTGACAGGTTTAGTCCTTTCTACCTATTTTGAGCAAAGGCACACATCAATTAGACAAAACACAATACACAGGGTTTGTATGTTGTTCGCTGCTCTTAGATTCCCATTCTTTTGTTTTGGTGTTATCCCTGTATAATATGCTTGTAATTGCTTATGAGGTTGCACTGGGTTAGAATACCGAGGAGGATCTGAAAATAAGACGAGGGCCATGTTTTGTAGCAGTGGCTAAGCTCATTTTATCACCCATTATGGTTGATTAAGGTTGATCCTCACTCTACTTTGCTATGTCACATTGTGTGTGTGTGTGTGAGATAAGTACTGAGGGTTCATTTCAGCACATAACTGTAACTAACTCAATCTGTATTCGGGCTGTCTGTGCTTTTAAATAGCCGTGGGTGTCGATCAAACGTCGCTGAAATCAAACACGCTGCACATGACAAAGGAAAGATAGCTGCTGTGCAGGGTAGGCTCCCATAAAAGGCATTGTATAAGGTTAGATGTTGAAAGCAGCTCAAAAGTGCTTTCCTCCAACTTGGCCCTCAGCAGCAGAGACAGGGGCCTTTTCAACATGACAGACGTGTCTTTTTCGCCCCTGCCAACTCTCAAACGGCCATAATGCGTGCTGCGTCAATCAAAGTGTATTCTTTATTCACAAAGCCGGGGAGACGATCAAAGGCATCGTGCCAAAGCGCGTCATCGTCAAAGTGAGGAGCAGCCCTCTGACATCCAGCCCGGCAGTTAGTCACTGACACAGGGGGCGAAGATGACTAGTTGCCCAACGTATACACACAAGGCGAGACATTCTTGAACTACCGTTCAAAAATGATGCTGTTTAAGTGGCTACCTTGTAATACGTTTAACCACTTTCTCTTAACATGCAGTTTGGGAAAGGAAGATGTCAAACGTATCAAGTCAATACGTTTACTTCTTGAATTACAGACGGTCCTGATGGCCCTGAGATCCACTGTTCCATTAGCTTCTGTGACTCATTGAGGGTTTCTTTCATCTGCCTCTTTGAAAAAGTGAATCCTAGGATTTACCATCCATATTCTACGATGGATGAGTATCTAGCACTTGCTGTTCGATTTTGAAAGCTTTGATTTTACCAAAGTTAAAGCATGATTTATTTGTTCTCCATTCGTTTTCGTTTTCAAGTGATTCCACCCACGCTCTCTTCTCCTTTCTTTCTAATTTTTTAGCCATAACCGCCAATGTCTAAAACATGTTCGGCCATTCCTGTCTCTTTTCCCTTTCTTGGCATCATAGCCTCATAGCCTGCCAGTCAACTGGCCTCAATCTGTCAAACTGGTGACATTTAACCCATGATGTGCTTGGGCTTTTTGTCATGGTTGGGTGTGGGTGGAGGAGGAGTGGAGGGACCCAAACGCACACAGCCAGTAAGCAAAACGTTCTTTAATGCGGCCATAACAAAAAGGAACTTACAAAAAGGGTAAGTCCGCCAGGGAACAAAGGTAGAATCCAACACATAGAGACGGCGCGCGCACGCACACACACAGACATGGAACTCACAAGCAGTAACAGACTTCTCACATTGACTATGGAAACAAGGAACTGAACACACTTAAATACACAGGACACTAACGAGGGGATGGACCACAGGTGAACACAAGGGAACAGGTGAAACCACTTTAACGATCAGGGAGACACGAGGGAGGCAGAGACAGGACACAAGCGCAGACACGGGAGACCAAAAACAGGAAACACAAAACCTAGGAACAACAAGACATACACGGAGAACTAAAGCCGTAACCACAAGACAGGTAACAACACACACAAAAACACAGTCACACAGACAGGCGGGACATAATACTTTTGGGCTATCGTGTTCGTTAAAAGCTGCTTAAAACAACATTACATACTTTTTTTTCAAAATATTCCTTTACTTTCTAGACAAATGGAGTGAATTGCATGATATACTACATTTAAATTTTAGGTAGACCAAGGCCAATATTAACTATGCTTTTACCTCTTATGGTTTCCACCCACATAAAACCAAAACCATAAGCTATTAAGACAAAAAAACGTCAGGTGTGGAGCTGAGGGGAACTGCACAGTTGCTGATAAAATCTCTGTGGATTCATATGAGTGAAGCCTTTTCACATTACATGTAGTCATTTGATAAAAAAATATTGATTAATGCAGCTTTAAAGATAAAAAACATGTTCTGCCAATACTATATGACGTTTTGGGGTGATTGATGCTTTTGCTATAGGCTATGAAGACACCCTTTTGTCATTATTTAAGAGGGAATAAACCCAGTGAGAAATGGAGAAACACTACCGCTTCTGCTGTCTGCGTAAACCTGATACTATAAAGAGAAAACTCACTCAATTTAAGAATTATTAACAGTTACACCTGTGGTTGTGGTCATTTTGTTGACCTACAAAATACACTTTAATCCCACATGTGCTCTAATGCTGCTGTCAGCTCGGATCAATGAAACATAACCTCACCCCCTGCAAATAACCCCTCATTTTCTCTCGCGTTCACCAAAATTCCCAGATTGCAGACCACATATGCTGTAAATCCCATCTGCTTTCTCCTTGGCTTTTGGTTTTGCGACTTAAGCTCGAGTAATAACAATTAGGAGTTCCTGAATAATTAAGTTTAGCTTCCTTTTAATCCCTTCTGTTGAAAAAAAAAAAACACACTCAAAGCACATACTGTATCTAGCCCTCACACTGATAATTGGATTGTCACCTCAAGTGATTGTTGGACGCATCCTCTAATTTTGTTAATTGAGGGCCACAAAGAGCATAAAGTGCTTACCATTACCTCTCGTCTTTACACACACACACACACACACACACAGAGAGACAGACGGACATCTCTGGCATGCTATTGAAGATGTACCATGATAACATGCTATTACACACACTCCTCTAACTTTTAACCCTCCCATGCACTGATGCAAGAGTGTAACAGCCAGCTCTCATTCATTTCTCTAATGATTATTTGGGTGTGTGATCACCCAGGGACAGAAGTGATTTTTATCCAGTGGTTTTACGGGGAGATCCATTTAATCTTCATGTCAATAACCCACTCCCCCCTCACCCCCTTCTCCTCTCCTAAGCTTGCTCTTTTGCAATTCTTCCTCCTGTATTCACTGTCGCCATTTCTAATCTGACCACCCTAAGGGAGGTGGCATCCGTCATTCCAGTCACTCTTCCTTTGCTTTCCCTCCCACTTGAGGGCAAAATGACTTCCCAAAGATATCTAATCCTCACCATTCTATTCAGTATTTACCATTTTTTGTATTGTGTTAATGCTGCACATAGTGGCTGAAAGTGCAGAGAAGTTAAGAATCCTCCGAGTTCTGTCAGCTAGTGTTTAACCACTAAAGCTCACTTTGTTCTCTATCTCAATTAAACACCCACTCACCCACTAGTTTGCATAAAACAGATCTGCACTGGCAGGTAAAAGAGCAAGACCAGTCACCTTCTTGCACTCACCTCAGAGGGAAGAGTAATCCAGAGACAAAGAGAAAGTAGATGAGACAGAGGGAGAGCGGGATTTAGGGAGCAAGGGTTGCTGTTCCACGTGATTGAATAAAAGGCAAAAGAGATGCAATACATTGAGGATTTGAAGTGCCGCTAATCAGTTGGGAGTTAAAATGGGATAACTTTGCAGAGGAAACAGCTTTAAACATTACCAACCAGGATTTATGATGAAAGTGTGAAAAACGGGCAGAAAAAATGAAAAAGTATATCCCTTTCAACAAGTCATTTCATATTCACAGTCAGTCTTAAAAACTTATTTTCCACGTAGCAAGTGAAGAAAATCTATTGATGGTGTGAGAAATGTTCCCCATTTTAAGGATGATGGATTTTTTAAAACCGAGTACAAGATCGTTTACCTCAAGTGGAGATGTTTGGCAGAGAATGAGGATCTTTGTCAGATTCTGTTCATGTGATTTTTCTATTACATCTGTGAAGTGAAACTGGGTATTTGACAAAACGGTGCACAACTTTGAATGTGTCTCAAGGGCAAGGTGTTTGCTGAAGGCGACACCTGCTTTGTGTGATAATGAAATGGAAAACAATACTTCACTCAGGATTAGACAATTGTTTGCCATGCAACTCAATGAGTGCAAGTGTCAAAATTCTTGGAGAACTGCCTCGGCGGAGGTGTGGTTGGATATGCTGCTTGGCAGGAGCTTTTTAGCACGGACAACAGGAAGTAGACGCGATGCAAGAGATGGATGCTAACTGCCATAAAATGAAGAAGACGCAACATGGATTTGCATGCGCAGTATAAATGTGGTAGCGTTGTGAATCGGGGGAAGGAAGAAAAGGATTTGCTCCCTAATGTGTGAGCCGGTGTTCCGGCCATTATCTGGTCATCTGCATGGAGAGGTGTATTTCTAATTCGCTGCCTTTTTCCCCCTACATGCCATAATCTGCAACAGTGGCAACGGATATCATGTATGCCAGTGTCTGTATTAGTCAGCGTAGACATTTGCCCAAGACTCTCTATGACATCTTTCACCGTCCTCAAAACAAAGTCTGGTTTGAAATGTTCCTCCACATACTGAGCAAGTGTTAAAATATGTTTTTGGACACTTCTCCTTAACTCTTGCTCTATTTCTGCCATGATGTTTCCTTGCCTGATTCAAAGAAACTACCACGTTCACAGTGCACATGCAGAAGTCCGCATTGTCAAATTCATGTTGTCTGTGCTAAAAAGCAGGATTCACGTGTGCATGAATCGATTACTCTGCCTGGGTAGGATGGCCCGCCCAAAGCCAGTTGATTGACAGCTTGGCCCTTCAAGAAATAGCAAAAGCAATAAGGCAAAAGGAAAAATAATTATTTGTCTTTATAAAGTATATCCACATTTATTTATTCTTTTATTTATTACTCTTTATATTTCCACATTTATTGTTTTTTTTTATGGCACTCCTATGACTCCATATTTTACTACTGGTTGCTGTTGTTAACTGGATGTGGCTCATTCTCTCCACAAGACCAGTCATTTCCTTCAGGCCTTATTATGAGTGTTGTCTGTTAAGGTTTTACTAGCAATTATGAGCTGTGTCATTGTGAACAGGCTGTGGCAGCCTTTGATATGTTGTTATGAATCTGCTCAGCAGTGTGCGGTTTTTGATGGGTTATTGATGTCGACGGGATAATTTGGCTGTGTGTTGCAATTGTGAGGCAGTAGCTGTTCAGGCCTCACGCATGCATATTCAGTGACAGCAGTGTTGGGCAAGCTACATGGAAAAATTTAATCAAATTATATATTACCCCCTTGTGCCTGCACAGAGCACTCCAAAAGTCCTATTCTCAAAGGGAAGGTGCAGGGTCCGCACAGCCACCGAATCTGAACAAAGCCCATGTGATAACTGAATGTAGGCTTGCCAGTGCCTAGCTGACAGCTAAAGAGACACAACATGTAAATAATACAACTTTGGAGTTATTGGAAGTCTCGGCTTTTGTTAGAGGCTAGCCTCCTCCCTCCACCTCCACCCTCTCCACAAAGCTAACACGTCTCTGACCTGTATTCAGTGCAGGGCAAGGTACATGAAAAATGTAATTAATTAATAATCTTTCATTAAAAAATTGCGTATTAATTCATTACTCAGCAGCAAAAGTAACTAGTAACTACTTTCTGATTCTCAGACTAGATTGGTGCCTTTAAATGTAAGTAATCCAACATCAGAGTTAAGGGACGACATATTCTTCTTCTGTTGGTTCGCTGTCTCCAGCTCCCACACCAAGTTAACATGCCCCCAGACCATTTTCTCCACTGAACCCACATATAAACTGTGCTTGATTGACATCTCCGATAGTTTTCTTGCAGCTGTAAGGAAGGTACAACTATTTACTCTACAGTGCACTATATATGCTATCTGCCACTGTACTTTTATTTGAATGTCCAGATTCTAAGTGCGATATTTATGCACCATATAGTGAACTCAAAACCTCCCACAATGGAACGAAAAAGCTGTGTTCATGGCATGGACTTTGCCAAGAATTCAGAAAATGCAATGCGTCACATTTAATAGATGCAAAAATCACAGTTGTGCAGTAATATCTTCCATACCGTATCTCCTCCCAACGTCAACCAGAGCAGAGGTCCAATCAGCAAGAGTAAAGAAACAATACTGAAGTTACTATAAGAACTAAACCATCTAAGCTTGTGAGATTGAGAATATCACTGTAAGCTAGCAGGCAAACATCTACTTACCCATCCTCACTGAATACCAGCAGAGCTTTGAGCAACATGCTGATCCAAAAGCCAAAAGGCAGTAAGGTGACTGCATCACTGCACCTTGTGATCTGTGATACTAGGCTTCTGGGCGCCAGTGTTACAAGATAGTGATCTGTGATGGGTGGCGTTAACGCCGGTGTGTCACGATTTTCATCCGTAATAGACATTCAGTGACAGTAAGGGGTGAGGTATTTCATTCTGTGCATTTAAAAGAAATGAATCATGGCACATGTAAAATAGATTATTGAAGAATTTGTACTGATGTGTGCAAGAACAACTAGTGCGCCGCTAAGACCCTTCCACACAATGGGCTTTGTCAAGTACATCAAGTACCACTGACATGCAGATAATAGCAGATTCTAGCATGTTCTATTCTTAATGCAGGCGTCTTCTTATCAATTAGGAAGATGTGAAGACATGCATCAAAGAATGACATGAACATCAGGTTGTCTGATGTAAACAGCCCTACAGAGGCCCACAAGCAGATGGGGCACACTAATAAACCTCTGTTATGTCATGCTAACTGCAAACTATGCTACGCAGTAATTTACAAACAATCAACAATTCGGAGGAGCCATTAAGACAAGCAATTAAAATCTGAGCTATTAATTATGTGACTGCGAACAATTAAACTGAAATAAGGAGAGAAACTTGTAAAAAATAATTGTATTCACTTCAGTTTCTACGCAACAATTTATAGGAACGTGTCGCTGAATTCAAGAGCCTCTATTAATCAGAAAGGGAACAAGGGCCCACCTATCAAAGGCCCAGCCACCTTTTGTCTTGAGGCTTGAGGATGTTCAATGAGTGCAAAGGGGTCCGTGGCTGTTCTCTGGCTCAAACGTACTGATCTGTCTACTATACAGTATGTCACAATATATTGTGATGCAAAAATGTGATCATGTGCATCAAAGTGCAGAAAAAAACACACGATGCAGTACTTAATGTGTCGATTATTGCACCGTAAAGTGTATGGTATAATAATCATAAACGACCAGTGGCTTACCTATACGTCCACCACCCATGATGCATAGATAGCAACAAGGCTACTCAATATTCCATCAACCTAAATCCTGAATGCATTCACCTCCACTTTTGTGTTACTGTCAGATGGTTAAAACACAGATTTCCAGATTCAGACACTACAAGTGTCTAGTTTTAGACATTACAACTGTTTAGACTGTCAGGGTTGCCTTTTATTTTACTGCTAGCCAGCTGACAAACACCTCAGCTACACCAAAATCTAAGACTGTTAATTGGTCTGCCACCGCAGCTGTTTATTGATATGCAGGAAGTTGTGCTTTAGATCATGTGGCCTAGTCATTTTGAAGGTCAGTGCATCCACGCACACGTTCACAGGCATCCACAGGAGGATTAAAGAGGTCAACTACCATGGCATGCTAATGAGGCAGATAACTATCTGGAGTCACAGCAGTGATGTAAACTGTGACATAAACTGTGAGATAAACTGAAGATACAGCCTGGGATGGAAAAAAAGGTGTGATAAAGTTTCAAACGAGGATGCTCAAACTAATTTGTGCCATTTGTGAGAATTTTATTATATTTTATGCTCTCGTATATAACGTATATATTAAAGGTAAAAATATAGGAAGTTGGAATATCTTGAATCAACTATGATACATTTCTGTGATATGTTGAGTCAAAATTGCATGATTGTGATTTGACAGTTCGATCTACACCCACGTTTCAAGATTATATTTATTCCACATTCTGATCTCGCATTATGTAGTCTAGCTTTCATGAGCAAATAGTTTATTACACTGTAAAAAGAAACAGCATAGTTATATTGTTCCTCAATGTTAAGGCCTACACCCTTTGCTTAAAAACATAAGGTGAGAATCAACATTCTGTTGCCGTCATTCTTTGTTGTAACCAAACTCTTATTCTTGTTATATCTAATGCTGCTTGAGTCGTGTTGTGAACACTGCGTCATGGATTGATTTAAACATGAGAACAAATGTTGTCCCGTCCTTACTCAAGGTCTCAGATGAAGCTTGGGGGATTGTCGTGAGCTAAAAAGTCAATCTGATCAATCAGCCAACCGCTGTCAGCCTTTTCAAATGAGAACAGCCTCCATCTGTGGAAGTGCTACGCTGATGTATATCACAAACACACCCGCCCACCCACCCACACACACCTCAGGCTAGCCTGCACCTTCATAGGCAACAGAGTGTATAGAGGAAGAATTAAAAAACAGCAATTTGCTGTCTTTTCTTCAGAATGTGCTCTGTGATTCTGCCTTTGGGCTGTGCTGTCGTCTTTATTAACAGATTAAAAGCCAAAAGTAATTGAGAATTAGCAATTCATCTGCAAGTTATTGGCGGTTTGGTCTCGCCAAACTGGGCCTAAAATCATTCAGGCCATGGGCTCCTTTATTTGAGCAATCCTATTTTTTTCAGCTCAGAGAAGGAGTCGGTGGAAATACACCATGTCGCCTGCTACTGTATTTCTTTTTGAAGTTTGTAATGTCCTTTGACAGACACAGAGCCCTATTTAACTGCCTCCTACATTGACACGCAATTTAGTTTTTGCTAATTATAGGGTACAGCGGTCATAAATTATTCCCTGCTCCTTAGCTCTCCCTCAGCCACTCTTTCTTCATATACAGACAGCAACACACACACACACACACACACACACACACGAACCATACAAACAAAATTACCCATCTGCTGATTTTCACACTGAGGCTGAATGTCATGTACAATGGGATGCCGCACACTGACTCTGGGTGGGGGTTGAGAGGCAACGAGAGCAGGCGAAGAAACGAGAGCAGGGAAAATCCAACAGTTCATCTCTCTCCTGCTGTTAAAGGCCATTCATAAAAACCCAGCCTTCACGCCGCCTCACAGTCACAGATTCTATGAGGCTCCAGTGCCTTTGCACATCACAAGCACCGCTTTGAATTATCACAACACCAAAAGTTGGAAATGTAAAATGCATCGTGACAAGAGAAGAAGAGCAGGAGCCAGAAAAGGGCAGCATAAAAGTAGAATGCTAAAAGAAGAACATGCTAGACCCCAATTATAATAATGAGACAGTCACAGAGCTGCTATATTCAGCCTGCATGCAGCAGGACGGTGCTAAAACGTCTACTAAACTGGCTTTACTGCTCTACATGTGTGATACCGTGCAAATGTGTCACTGTCATGAACTTAATAAGGTCAACACAGACAGGCAAACAACAAAAGTAATGGGTACATCCACAACATAAACCGATCAGCCGTAACATTATGACAGCATGGGCACCCTGACCGGTCTCCCCACATGTAACAAACTGCGATGCTCTGTGTGTTCTGACACCTTTCTATCAGAACTTTCTATCGGCACTATCTTTTTCAGCAGTTTGAGCTACAGCAGCTTTTCTATTGGATCGGACCACATGGGCCAGCCTTCGCTCTCCAAGCGCATCACTGAGCATCACTAAGCCCATGACCCTGCAGCCGGTTCAGCGATTTTTCTTCCTTGGACCACTCCGACCCAGTCGTCTAGCCGTCACAATGTGATCCTTGTCAAAGTCGCTCACATCCTTCCGCTTGCCCATTTTTTATGGTTCAACACATCAACTTGGAGGTCAAAGTCTTCACTTGCTG
>JAVQJF010101447.1:0-10456 GCA_036023855.1 Gadopsis marmoratus | reverse complement strand
ACGAGGACCATTTATTCGACCTAGACACAGAAATGCTTTGCTAGTGTGCGAAGCCATGTTGTTTTCCCAGTGACTACGGAAATCACCGAGGGACAAACCAGGAAACCTCGCGAAACGTTTAACTTGGCGCCGAGTGAGTGTTTAGCGTCTCCTACAGGTGAACACCGGCGTGGAGTCATGGCTCAAGATGTATGCTGGGACTTCATTCAGGCAGAGGCAATAATTACATAAAAAATGATTAGGAAGGGACTACGTTTTGGTTAAAATGAATGGCAGCGACTCGTCTTCATTCGTATTTACATTAGCTCATTATTTGTAAGCGCGCGGCCATCCGCAGTGACCTCAGCCAGCTGCTGCGCTTTGAAACTTGTGGTGCGTTTAACACCCCCCGTAAAATCACACGTCCGTGGTAGCGAGTCGTTAGAATGGCCCTGTGCTTATACTCCTTCAAAACACACCCAGGCTGACGTGAAAGTGAGGCACGAGCAATGTCTTGTTTTTGCCTGGAACCGTTTTGAACGCACTTAACATGTGTACGGTTTGTGTTGTTATTACACTAACAGGATGTGGAGAGGAGCACACAGCCATCACTTACAGGGTTGTGTTGCCGGAGGCCAGCTTGTGCACGTTCTTTGCTCTTGTAGTGTAACACTACAGGTTAATTTCATGGTGTTACATTGCTGTGTCAATGACCACATCTGGCTTTAAAAATATGGGGATCAGGTGCTTGTTCTTTCTTTATATTATTGTAATTTGACTATATTTGGGCTTTGCACTGTTGGATGGACAGTGCAACAAGCCATTTGAAGGCATCACATTGGCCTCTGGGAGCTCGTGATGTGCAACGTCCTGGCATTTCATACACTAAAAAGATTATTTGATCACATGAAATAAAATGCACATAATGTAATCGGTGATTAAAATAATCGTTAGTTGCAGCCCTGCATCACCAATAACCGCCTCATTCTACATAATATTATACATCACATTTTTATTGTAACTCGTTTCACTTCTTCACATGTGCTCTGATACGGCCTAATTTTGCACCTTGAGATGATTGAATAGATGATTGCCAGGGTACCACTTTGTGTTGTTCGCTCATTTCCCCTGGCCCTTGAACGCAGCACTTGTGCACAAGCACAAGCTGCGATGCGGTTCAAAGGGACAAGTGCTGCTGGCCGCAGTCGGTGCAGGTCCTTGTGCTCTCAGTGTATGTTCGATGTTACACTTTGTTTTTTTTTTAGCGCTGGAAGATAAGTTCTAACTTATGTAATTTAGATATTTCACGACTGGTACTAATCTTTATTGCTAGGCAACAAAACAAAAGCCGAACTTGTTGCCTGGCTTTCTGAGATAATATTATTGACCATCGATTACAAGTTGAGGGGTGTTTTTGGGAGTGTAAGGTAAGATGTGATGCACTAGTTTGACATGTCTTGTTGCTGTTTAATTCTCGAAGGGCTCAGCTGAGACCAGTAGCATTAATTGATGCAAATATTGACTTAACCTTTTGCTTGATGATGCAGCTTCATTAAACAGACCCCGTGCTTCTTTTTGAATGCTTTTTAGATAAGCAGGCGAAAAGAGGAAATGCAAGGTTGTTTTTAGGGAACTCCTGAGGCTGGATGTTCTTAATTCATTTGAAGCCACACAGCCATGCTGTCATTTGATTTATGTTGCATGTGCCATGCCAGGGTCGGTTCAGTTTAACGGAAAGTCACACAATAGCCTACCCTGTAACTGTAGAGTCCCACAGCAGCCTATGCAAGTCTGACAGTTCATTGTGTGTCCCTCGACTGTGTAGTTTTAAAGGTAGAAACTCTATCTACAGGCAGGCCGCAGCGCATGTGGCGCTACTTGTCATCAGTTCATCCATAGCTGAGGACAGACATGGACGGGGTGGCTGCCTCCAATTAGCCTACCTCTCTTGTCCCATCAGACTTTTTCCGATGCTTTAATGCAACATCCGGCCATCTATTGCTCTACCTGGTTCAGGGCTTTTTATTTTTTTCTTTCCAGAGAAGATACCTTTGATACACTAATTATATTGTACATAAGTCAGCCAGGAGTACAATTGGCTTTGACTTGGCAGATGGAAAGTGTTTTTGTCAAGTTGTCATGCTGTCCAGACTTCGTTACAGGTTCATTTCCATTTGCAGACGTAAGACAATTATCTTATAGACAGTATTTACAATGTGAGCTCCCTTTGCACAACTCACACTCACTGTACATAATCTCCTGTTATTGTTGGTCTAAATTGAATTAGCAAACTCAATTATGGCCAGTAATTTGACTTTATTACACCTATTTGCAAAGGCAAGTAGAATTAGAATCAGCTTTATTGGCCAGGAATGTTGTACACATACAAGGAATTTGACTCCGGTTTAACTTTCCTCTAAAAGAACCATACAGAGACAATAAAAATAACTATATATATATATTCCTTTATTCATATTTGTAAATAGTTGTGAAGCTTTTTTGGCAATTTGGGCTCATAATATTAACATGCTGTGTTTTATTAGTATATTTGTTAGGGACAATGTAAAAAACATTGCAACAGGTTACAATAAGATAGAGATGTGCGGCATATAGGATTCCTAGTCAAGGCTGATCTGTAAACTTTGTGACAGACCTAACCTTTTGTTGACACTTGAATTAGTAGTGTGCAACCTTAAATAACGTGCTTGACTTTTACCTTGATCAGACTGTGACTGTAAATGGGATAAAAAAGTGAAGTGAAAGACAAGCTGTCATTCCCGGAGCTGCAAGTATCCACGGCTTTAATCAGTCTGATTGTCTTCTGCTTGCATGTTGATTACGCTTTCTGTTATCAGACATGTTTTGTGCAACTGTTACGGAAGGTCACATTGTGGCTATAGTGGCTTTAAATGTTCTGTAAGCTGGTAAACACACTGTATTTTTTTCTCTCTAAATGTTAGCAGAAGGCATGCTGAGCATTTTGTTTTACCTTCCCAGATGGGAAACTAGACAGGTTTTTGACATCCGCATCAACAGGATGCTTTTTTTACAATAATAAGAGCTGGTGAAAATGGACCCTTGTGCTGACCTATCGCTGCTACATAAACTCCCGTATGATTCTGTTCATCCCCTGTTACTCTTGTGTTATTTTCCGCAGGTCATAAGTAACAGCGTGCCCGTATAACCGTTTGCAAAAGTTCATAGAAATGCCACTCAGATCTTCTTTTTTTTTTTTTACTCACAAGTGGCAATCCCCTCTCTTTTCCTTTTTTTTAACTTCACAAAGATAGGGCTGTACATTCTGTAGCTATATCTTAGAGCAAAAAGTAGGACTGTTACACAATGAAAAGCCCTAATTGGCATCAGTGCCCTAAGCATCTGATCCACGTATGGCTATGTTCAAAAGTAGCATGCAGAGGGGAACCACCTTTAGTATTTGCCAGGTTCTAATGTGATGATATTTTTGGAGCAAGAATATTTTCCTGCTATGCTTGAAGGCCGTCTGTTAAAGTAGCAGATGTTTATATAGTTGCTGCGTATCTGCAGACATATTCATCTTTTACATTTTTCTGCTTTAAGACAATTCACAGAAACATAGCCGGTCACTTGCAGAACCACTGAAAATGTCAAAACCATAAACTCTTAAATGTCTTCACCCTTTTTCTACTCCAAGCACGTCAAAACATTCAGAGGTTTTTGGAAAGATTGGGTGCTGTGAAAAATATTCTTAAAAAGAAATGCAGTTTGACCCCCTAAAAAGACATTACAATTGTTTGTATAAAAGCAGAGTAATGGTGGTTCAGCACACTAAGCTTTACAGTGTCCACGTCTTGTATTTTTCATTAGATGCTAAATTAACAAGGTCCTTTCTAATTGAGGGCAAGGCCTACTTTCTGTCATACTATCTCCCTGACTCATGTCACTTCTTCTGCTGCAGGTATGGACACACATGCAGTCCAGCAGGAAGAGCTCTTGTCTGCAGTGGGTAGCTAGCCATGCCTAGCTAGTGGTCTTATCCTGCTGGGCTCTTCCCTTCTACCTGAACCTTGTGTATAACCTCCAGGACTTTCCAGGACTTTTAAGTCCCCCGTGGCCCTATCGGAACTGGACCATCCTGCCGGGCAACATGGGGGAAAGGCGGGCACACTCCTTTCACATGACCTGCCACATGCAGCACGAATATGGCAGCAGGCTGGGGAGATCCTTCTTAAGTTACAGCCCCAACGGATATGCCAGCACAAGCCTCAACCTGGACCCGGAGATGGATGCTGACCCTGCAGCCTCCACCGGCACTACAACTACTAGTTCTGCCCTGTGGGCTCCTGCATCTGACAGACGCCGCTACTCTCCTGTTTCAGTGGAACTGGACCCCACGTCTGTGAATAATGGATCAGGCATCCCCTGTAGTCCACCTGCAGACACAAAGAACCCATCGCTGCTGACCCTACACAGCCTGCCCTCCATCACCTCTGTCCCTCCACCTCTCCCCCGTTCGAGCTGGCTGCATCATCACCAAAAGGATTTCCAGAGCCCTTACATCAAGACTAGCATGCAGGGGGATGTTTACAACTTCTTAGAGAGGCCTGCTGGAATGAAATGCTTCCTCTACCACTTCCTCGTGTGAGTACCTGTCTGGTTCTGTGTGTACTGATTTCAGCACATACTGTAGGTCGGTTTGGCAGCACTGCTGAACTAGTAGTCATAGTAACAGATGACCGTAGAGGTTGACAAACTTGTATTAGGCTCAAAAGGCTGAATTATACCAAATAAACATTATTAGCAGTGCTCATTAAAAGCTGTTAATAATTTAGTTTAGATTTAGTTGAGTGTGTGACTTTGGCCACAGTCAGCAGTTTGGTCAGTGTGGCGTCCCTTTGATAGCGCCAACCTCTCTCGTTAATTACATCTAGTGCTGCTCCTTTCCAGGTTTCCCGGTGATCCTTAAAAAGTCTTAAAAGGCATTGAATTCATTAATCTAAAAATAATGTTTACGAGGCGCAGAAGACTTTCAAACCCGGCACTATGGGTTTAAAGGCAGTGGGAAGGTGATAAACACAAAATGTCGAAGTCTTCCCTCCAACAGATGCCATATTGCCCAGTTCTGTTCTACATCTTCCCTGGTCTCCACCACGCCTCCACGTAACATTTGTTTTAATGTTCGACAAGAGGGCAGCTGCAGAACACATCGAGGAGCGGAAGAAGACAAAGTCTCTTTCTGAGGTGGCAAACATTCTGCAGAACGATGCCGATCAGCTCGCCACCCAAGCTGAGGGAAAGACGGGCAAAATGATGGCACAGCTTATAGCCAAATCAAATGTGCTCTAAAGAAAATCTGGCAGAATTGAGGGAAGCCTGCAAATCATGCCATAACTGGTATCATAGTTTTTATGTTATTGTTTTCCATGTGTTCCACTCTAGAAAGTGTAAAATGTTTTTTAACATTTGAAGTACTGTATATGATCAATTTGCTTTTCACAGGACCAAAAAGGCCATGCATTATATTAATATAAACATTTGGGCAGAATTGTCCTTAAGCCTAAGTTATTGAAGTTAGTCTTAAATTATAATTTTGAGTTGCATTAAATAAGTCTTAAAAAGTCTTAAATCTAACTTGCCTTAAGCTGTAGAAGCTCTGCCTACTAGTATTAGGTTCTGGTTCACAGTAACAAAAGGAGATGTGTCTGTGGTCTGCTGGCTGTCTGCAGCTGATTTAAGCAGGTCGGTGTGATCTGGTCAACCACACTTCTGGAACTAATGAGCGTGGTCTTTTCTTCTCTTTCTTACTGTAAACAAATCAGCAACCTCATGCATGAAACAGGGAGCTTCCTTCTTGATGCTGTTAACCCGACCTGCCAGGGAATCACACTGACCTACAGTTAAAACATAGCTTACATGAATCATTTTATTAACTGCCGCTTAGGAACACTGTCCCTCCTTTGATGGTGTGAAAATGCTTGGACTGTGATAAAGTTGGGATTCTTGTAGCACGGTGTGATGACCATGCTGCAGAATGTGGATTGGAGAATATGTCACGTATTTTGTATATGTTGTGTAGGGTAGGAGCCATCTAATTTTGCCCCCACGTTTCAATGAAACCCCATTCAAATATTCTGGAAAATAATGCTTTTTTAGAACAGGACCCTAAGGTCTGTTATTGTCAAACATGAGGATACATTCACACACAAACGTAGTTGCGTCCCACGATGAAACTCGTCCTCCTGCCATCCTTCCTCCTGAAGACAGCCTGGAGCAGTGGTCAGCCTTCAATGTAGCCACCAAGTGCAAGTGCTTATGCCCTATAAGCAGAGACTCATACAGCACCAAGGGGCAACTTAGGGTTAAGTGTCTTGCCCAGGGACACTTCGACATGTGGAAAGGAGGAGCTGGAATCAGACCACCGATCGGACCACCCCAGGCTGAAGGTGAACAGCTCTACCTCCTGAGCCACAGACCCCCCATTGAAAATGTAGTCATCATCATATAAAAATGCATTGTAAATTCATAGGAACTGAGCACATTTTATCTAACAAATGTATTGATGGCCAGCAAGCGCTTAAAATCTAAGTAATATATTGAAAAGCAAATGTAAATATTTTAAATTCCTGTGCGAGTTTAGAATAAAATGTGATCGCAATAAATTTCCCGAATTCAAGACATTACGAGTGTTTGCGTTGAATAAAATAATGATGGAAAAGCAGTTACTTACCTTACCTTGCTATGAGATAACTCTGTTATGGTATAGCGCTATATAAATAAAATTGAATTGAATTACCTTTTTGAAAAAATTAAAATACTGTAAAGTTCATCAATCAGTTTCAGAAATGAATAACATGGCCAAAAATACCCCCTAACATGTGACTAAAGGATCTTCTATGATCTCTGAAGTATCCCACAATTCAGTCCCAGACGTCACAGTAAGCCCCTGAGCCCATGGATTTAGACCGGATTAAATGAAAATATGAATGATAATAATAGAAGTTCAGTTGAAAGGCGTCTACTGATCTCCTTCACGTTCGGCTGGATCATACATTGACTCAACTAAAAAGATTTCAGTGCTTTTACCCATTTGTTTGTAATGACAGCATGGATGCTACAAAGTTCTGTGTTTTTTGGCTTTATTTTGCTGTAGTGCACCAATACACCAAAAGTGGACTGTATTGTTCTAGTTAACTGTCCTCATGGTTATGTGTAGTTTGGGTACAGTAAAAGCATGCTAACACAGCATCCTTATCTGCCTGTCACCAACTCACTTTAAAAGGGTATTTGGAGGATTAGTTGCTACTTCTGGTATAGTTACACACGCATCCTGAACTGGATCATTAATTGGGTGAAAGGCTCCCCCCATATACCACGTTGTGTCTAAGTAGACCTGACCAGAGTGTGGCAAAATAAAAAAATAATCATATTTGTGTCTTGAGGGCTCAAATGGCTTTCTTTAAGGTCATGTGGTAATAGTAAAATCCTTTTATATACAAACGCTAAGAAGAAATCAGCAAACCACATTCCATACAAAGACCATTCTGGCATATAAATAGCATCACAGTAGCCACTATACTGGAGTTGTTTGTGTTTGCTTTCACAGTAGTTGCCTATAGTGTAGAGTAGTATAGTGCAGATGTGCTTTATATGGTCATTTCTGCCAGTGAGGCTTGCACGCCCCTTTGCAAGAGCTCAAGTTTGACAGTGACATCCTGTTTGCAGTTGCATTTCTTTTTATAAAGACACACATCCATGCGGTCACACATGTGTAAAAACAAAATGCACTATTAAGGATAAACTTTACAAAGGAAATGCAATGATGAGTGGGATTATTTTGAGCATCATAGCACATGGATGTCATCGGTTTTTCTGCCCACATATTCACACCTTAACACAGCATCTCACTTTTTGGGTCATGACTCAGTGGCTACGCAGCTATGGCCAAGAATAACCACAAGTGTTTGGCCTGCTGTGCAACTTCTGCACATGATCTCAATGTCTTCCCCTCCTGAACGCTCCTGTTCCTCGCAAATCATCCATTATATAAACACATATATCCCCCTCTACTGAGCTTTAGCTCACTTGCCTTGAAATGACCTAATCATTTAACACATAGTCTATAGGCCTAATGTGTGGTCAGTACAAATGGCAGCTCCGCCCATCACTTTTCTGCACTGTCTGTGTGAAATTGTGCTTGCAGAGAAGTAGAATTAGTCCATCTCATTAAGATATTGCCTTTGTCAGTCAAAGATGAATGGAAATACTGCAGGGATTCTCCGTTGTACAGTGTGTGTGTTTTGTGTGCCCTGCATCGCTGATAATCTGTCCCAGCAGTAATTGAGGCTCTAATGTTCTCCCCTCACAGAGGAGAGAGAACCTGAGCCTGTCCTTCATTTAATATTAAACCCTTCTGACCGATCCCCGCTGACACTCATTTAAGTAACTCTTACTTGTCGATGGCTGTCGCTGGTGGCCCTCTATTCTGCTGGCCTCTTTGGAGATTGGCAGGGGAGACGGGAGTCATAAAGGGCCTTATGCAGCACTCATGACGGCCCTAATAGCTCTGCTGTAATAGGCCTGCTCCACATTAGGATGACACACACAGGTGGTTGCTCAATGCATCACTGCCTTTATTGTGGCATGAAGATTCAGAACACACAAACACAGTACATGTTTGCGCAATATAAGATGGGAAATACACAAACATGTTAGCTCATACAGGCTTATATATGTCTGAAATTGCACTCATCAACACGCCATCTGTCTGTTGCAGGACATCTGTCCGATCAGCAGGTACTGTAATGGGATGACGCACAGATCTACGGGTAGACGTTTGACCCAAATGCGAATGCTTGCACAATGTAGGTACACATGTGCGGTGAATGTGTTCATAGTGATGTATGGACATCTTTTAAGTTGGCCTTTTCTGTATCTGGATGGAGCTGACTGATTTGATTTGTTTCTGAAAGCTGGTATAGATCCAAATGATTTTAGATAAAAGTTGCTAATAGCTCAAATTTTGTACTAATATTCAATGCCCATATAAAAGAAACGGAACTAGTTAAGCTATTCACCAAGGGTTTCATTTCTCCGTGCAATACTCATTTGAAATTTGAAACCCAAACAGATGAAATTATTTCATGCAAATCTGCATTGATTTGCCACAGAGACAATGCCAGTTGTTTGGCTGAGGATAAATATTCTGCCTTTGTTATTACATTTCCTTTTTTGCACATGGCTCTGTAAACTCTGCATAAAAGTAATTACAAATAAATAATTGAATGAAATGTAAATGGTCCCAGTTCCAGTTACACACTTTATTGAGGGGTCATCAGGGAGCTATCCTCTTTATGTTGGAAAACAATGAAAAATTAACAAAATTAATATGTAATATATTAAAAGTCACATTTGTCCAACCCAAGAGTAGACTGACAGAAACACAAACATAAACACACATGCCACGCTTATGACGACAGGGTTAGTCAGAGTCGGTAGAAATCCCTCGGACTCAGGACTGCATACGAAAAGAGTGTCCCAAAAGAGTCTTATGCAATGGCATACAGACTCCGCAGCACACAGAAAACCTGGGGCAATGATCCCCTTCATGTTTGGGCCACTCTCTCTGAGTCTTTTACATAACCACAGGGAATGAACATGTATGTGTCCTCATGATTCCCTGATACTGCAAGCAGAGTACAACCATACCTCTTGGTACTCCTTTCTTTCCATGTACAGTGTTTGTAATCAAGATGTCATTATTTCATATAGGGCATTGTATACCTCAACCACTTCGCAGTGGAGGAAGCATTTCACCTGTTTATCCTGAAAATGCAGCGGGCCAGATGTTGTCTGGAATCATTGATTCCACTGTCTGTTTTTATATTTAAAGGAATATCTTTGCTAATTCCAGTGCCTTGCCAGTTGTAATGCCACCCAAACCTGCACACACTCATCAGTTATCGCCCTGCCAAAGAGTTGTGAATATCCTTTTTCCCCAAAAATAAAAAATTAGGAAATAACCTTTCTGGTAAGCAGCGTGTCATTTTTAAACTTGATCGGCCAAACCCTCGAGCCAGTAGATGATGCAACCCTAGCTTCACTTCTCATTGTCTTACTTATTACACTGTTTCATCTATTATAACAGTATCCTAAACTGAATTCAACCAAGAAGCTGAGAGTATTACCCTTTGGCTTTGCGTGTTGCTGATGCTGAATCAGCCATATGCCCATATAAATTACCGCTTATGTGAATGACACTGCTTCTATTGTGTGATACCCCTCCTAACTATTTATCTCTTCATTCATCTTGCCCTCCAACCTGTAAGGAGATTTGCATCCATTTTCCAAGTATTTGGTGGACAAGATGATAGCTAAGTCAGAATGGAATATCCATGTTTGTGGCTGGTGGCTGATGTGGTGTAATCCACCCTAAGCTCTTCCATGGATGGGTTGGGGAGGGCGGGTAAGTAAAGAGGGCTGTGGAGGGCTGCTCGGTCTC
>JAVQJF010101425.1:0-10072 GCA_036023855.1 Gadopsis marmoratus | reverse complement strand
GATGGCTCACTGCCGCAGCAGCTGTGATCCCGTTAACTTAGTTTAATGCGCATTTCTGAAGCGTCGCATTAGAAAAGCTGCATGGAAACTGCAACAGTGTTTTAACGCTCGCTCCAGGTTTCTGCCTTTGTTGGAAAACTCGCCTTCGCCGAATAAGTTTTGATGTAGCGAACATTTAGCTCACATGACTGATCAGCTGTTTCCGCTGAACCTGGACAGCATGAAACATGGCCGACACACCAGCTGACAACAAAGGGATTTTCACTCGTTTCATTTCTCTTTACTGGCAGATTATCGCCATGTGTGAAGCGCAGCCTCTACCGCCACCTCATGACCAAACTACGCTTTGCAACGAACCGCGTTTATTTGCTCCAAACCGGCTGAAGTCTTTTTTTGCGACATTTCAAAAGTTTGCTTAAAATTCGATTGACGATTGAATGGAAACATGGCTGCTGTTGGTTACTTTTAAAAATGACCTTGATAATTCCCAAACCTTTAAGGCCTTTGCACATAAGGGACATAACGAATAAACAACATGAAAATGCAAATATTTACTCTAATACATCCAAAAGTGGAGTAATCTCCTCACTATTGTGGTAAAATAATAAATGTAATCATCACAATACCTTGCAGTTTTGAATAAATGTAATTGGCTTTAAAGAGAAGAATTCTGAACATCGTTTGACTTCCCTCCAATATTAGAACACGACACTATGCTGCTCCACATGTTGTCCTTAAAATGTTTGTGTCCTTTGTCAGAAAACACATAGTGATGAGAAACACAGACAATCGACAGGTCCGGTGTGTAAAGGCCTTTAACATGGACCAAATAGTTCTAGTCGCCTCAACTTAAGAAAACACTGCTGTTAAACCTGAACTCAGTAGCATCAAATATCCACCAAATACAGCAGACAGTTGAAGTCAGGACATCCGGCTGACTATACCACCGTTTCCATGATGACGTTGTTGCTGCTTCTTCTCTTCTCAAGCGTCCGAGCTGCCGAGAGAAGAAGAGAGATGATCAGCAGCTGCATTTCTATTACAGCAGCCACATATAATCAATAATAATCAGGTGAAGGCTTTGCTCTCAGTAAGATGTCTGAGTCTCGGATTAACACGAAAATGTCACCTTCACATTATGGTGCAATGTTGGACTTTACCTCAAACCCCAAACCCCAATCTGTCAGTCATGATACCAGCATGGTTTCCCCTTTACGGCCATCTTTATTCAAATACTGCAATAGAGCTACGGCTTTGAGCCCTTGTTTTTGTCATAGCTTCAACATACAAACATGAACAGTAGAGATTCAGTTCGGTTCAGACAGTTCAGTGTGATGATCAGGATGTTTACAATATCCTGGTCGCTTTCAAACAGGTGGAATGACTCGATAACATTTCGTGAGTCACAGCTGATGTACAGAATACGTGTTTACAGGTTACACACAGTATACTCACACATGTAAATGCAGTCACTCAAATCATCAGTTATGCAGATGATTCAGCTATATTTAAATATTTCAAGTTTAAGTTTTATCAAACATTTGCCCTGAAATGCACTGAAATTAAAGATGGTTGTAGAAAGTATGCAAGAGTCAAAAGAATTTTAGGAACCAGACGAGCCAGCTGATTGCACAGGAAGCTAACCGCGATGCTTTGCTGTTATAGCAGGATCTGATTAGCCAACATTAGCGCAGTACAGGCAGCAGTGTCCTCACCTCTCCTCACGTCTCTGTATATGAGTCCCAGTAAGATGGTGGACAGCAGGTACGGAGTTCCCACCACCAGCTGACACATCAGTCTGGAGACACGAGCTGAAGATGCAGGCGGAGCTGAAGATGCAGTCGGAGCTGAAGATGAAGCTGGAAGAGAAGCTGTGAAGATAAATGAGTCAATAAGTCAAAGACGGAACCTCTCAAACATCATTATTAGTGTTTTCATGACATTTTTCAGTCTCACCTTCAACAGCCAGCCAGCTGCTGACTGATTCTCCAGCTCCTGGGATGCTGCACTTGTAGAGTCCCTCATCAGATCTGGAAGCTCTGTCAATGGTCATCTCTCCTGTGGAGCTGCTGCAGATGGAGCGGCCATCTTTGTGGAAATGAAACATGTGGTCGGAGGAGTTCGTCTGAGCTCTGCAGCGCAGCGTCACGGCAGCTCCCTCCGACACGGGGAGGGCAGGACTCTCCAGGACCACCGCATGATCTTTAGGAAAGAAACTTTCACCAAAAGCTCTTTTTTCTTCAAATAAAAAAAAGGCAAATTTCTAACAAAACTCCTTACCAGTGATGGTGATGTTGACGGCGTTGCTCCTCTCGCCGCCTGCAGACTCACACCAGTACACGCCGCTGTCAGACGGGTAGGTGTTTCTGATGAAGCAGGTGGATCCCGAGGTGCCCCAGCCGGAGGAGCAGGGCCTGACTCCGCCCGCCAACGTCTTCCTCTTCACCTTCCAACCGGTGGAGTTCAGCTGATCCTCGCAGCTCAGAGAGACGGACTCGTACCTGAAGAACTGAGACCGGTCGGGGCTGACCTGAAGACAGGCTGCAGGGAGGAAGATCAAAAGCAGAAGAGAAAGAAGCAGGCAGAGAAGTGATGAAAGATGGGCAGATGAAAATATGGATGTAAAAAGAAATAAATCAATTAAGAAAGAAAGTGAAGAAAGAAAAGAAAAAAGAAAGAAAACAGGACGAGAGTGTGACAAGAATGTTGGTGGAAAGTGCGTAAAATGTAAAGTGTAACACAAAAGAAAAAAGGGGAAAAGAAAGGTAAGAAAAGGAGGGTAGAATTTAAACGAATGAAGGAATGAAAGTGAGCGAGAGGAGATTGAGAGAATGAAAGGAACGAAGAAAAATAAAGAAATGATGAGACACAGAGGAAAAGAAAAGTGGGGACAGTTAATCAGTGAAGACAAGAATGAAGCAAACAGATTTAAATTTATTTTAATTAAAAAAGGCACTATAAGATACAAAATACAGTTTAAGGAAGAGATTATTTTCTACACAGTAAAGACAGTTTGTACTCACACAGAACCAGACAGAACGGTGTCAACTGCATCCTGTCCCACCGACTGACAGACGGACGGACGGACCGACTGTTAATTTACTCATTTAGTTTGACCTTTACATGTCACACACAGTAAACACAGAAATGATGACAGATAGCTTTTTTTTGGGGGGTGCACCTTGAAGCAGAGGTGTTACATACAGGAAGTGGCCGATCAGACTGTACCAACTGCCCATCACATCATGGGGGAGGATTGGGGTTTCTACTTTAGATGTTTTTTCTTTAGACTTTACTTTAAAAAAAAAAAAAGTTTTATTTTTCTTTGCCTGTCTCCCTTCGGTCTGATCAGCTGTTCGTGTTCAGTTTGGTTTTCGTTCTGTTTGTTCAAGTCATTTGTTTGTTGATGAATAAAACCCTCTTCTTATTTTTTGAAAATCCACCTGCGACACCTTGTGGCTGCCAGCTCACAGTGAAGTAAAGGATATGAATACTTCTTAAACTGTGTATATGCTTAAATATTCACTTTTAATTAGTTACTGTATGTGTGTGTGTGTGCACGTGGTTCATGTCTGTGGTGCATTCAGGTACTTTTCTGTAGTCAGGTGTTCTACTCTTTTGCTGCATGTTGCAGAGTTTGATGTGTTGATGAGTGTGAACTCATCGACACAGAAGCAGACTGATTGTAATGTCATTGTTTTATCTTTATTAGAAGTGTTGAAAAGCGACTGCTGCTGGATCCCAACACGTAAAAGCAGTGTTATAGTTGAATCACTAGGGGGCGCGCCTTCTGTGATTTCAGACTAGTACTGTGTGAATGAAGTGAACACAGATTAAACAAAGAAGGTGCTTTATTTCTATAGTGGACATAAAAAAAGGGCAGCAGTATAAAACCAATGCAAAATATTCCTATTTACATCATCTATACACACTAGAACCAAATTTAGTATCAATACTTTATCACAAGTGCAAAGTCATTTTAAATAAAAGAGCCTCTATTTACAACCAAAGACATCAAGTCTTATTACAATATGCAAAGTGTTATTTACAGGTCATGTGATCATCATGAGCAGGACGTCGCAGCTGCAGCCGTGACATTAAACTGAGGATCAAACCTGGAAGTTTCTCAGGAGAACAAAAAGGACTTTATAGGTGTCCAACTGTCTCTTCCTGTGTGAGCAGCCTCCAAAAATCTATAGTGTCACAGTCTGTCCATACCTGCAGGCGTGAAGTCCTGTTGTGTGCATGTCTGGCTGCTTTACCTGAAGCACAGCAAACGTGTCACATTGCAAAGGGCCTTACAGCTACTCTGCGGTAAGTTTTAGGCATTTCCTTCTGCAATCTCAAGGACAAAAGCACATAGTGACGGCGAGCCAGGTTAAATACTTGACATGCTCAGATGTGAGCTGTACCCATTGTAGCGAGCAGATAACAGCTGATTCCAAATACAGACGCTGAGCTGCTCCACTTTCATCATGCAAATCAAAGCTCAACAGGTCACACAGCTTTGTTTGTTTTCACTTCCATCTCAGTCCTGTCTCTTCCTGTTTTCCCTGAAGCACATCGAGTCTATATGAATGTCATATGAAATGTGCTGTATAAATAAACTTGAGCTGACTTTGTTAACCTTTAATCTCAGGAGCCCGAGTTCTAGTTAAACTAACTGGGTCTGAGCCAAGATCCAAGTGCAGACAAACAGCTGCTTTGTTGCTGTAAAGCTGTCTCCATGTGTAAGGTGGCTCGTTCTGATTGGCTTACAGCCGGCACAGATAGGAGAGACTCAACCTTGGAGCAAGTACAATAGCTGCCGAAATCTCTCCTGCAGAAATACATTTCTTTAAAATCAACAGCTTGGGGACACGTTGCCTCACGTCGCCTCCAGCGTGGCATTTTATTATTATATTATATTATATTATAAGACTGTGGCAGAAGCAGGCGGCTCGCTGGCTAAAGAAATGGCGTTAAACGCTGCAGTGTTTGACTGACAGGTAACATGTGAGGGTTTCAGCACAGAAACAATGAAAAGTACGTTTAAAAAAAGCTCCTCTTAGCTTAAAAGGAAAAATTCAACATTTTTGGACGTACGCTAGGTCGCCGTCTGGCAGAGAGGTAGATGTCTTTGTACGACACATACAGAGCCACAGCCAGCAGCCGCTTAGCGTAGCTTAGCGTAGCTTAGCATCAAGACTGGAAACAGCTAGCATGGCTGCGTCCAGAGGAAACATGGCTGCGTCCTTTCTCACTGCACTAGCTGCTCGGACTCTTCTGGTAACTCCCCCAGGAGCCTGAAGCGGTTCGAAGCCAGCTGCGACGCTGTGAACACGGAGGAATGTCTGCGCTTGAGTTTGGGACGGTTTGGACCGTTTGGGTCGGGCAGAGCCCAAGGAACACTGATCGAACGGCTGAGCTTTTTCTTTGGAGTGCTGGCTGAAGAAGAACCGGACGCCGTCGCTGAGTTTAAAATAGCGGGGCTGCTGCTACTACGGATCCTTTGGATCGGGCGGCCTGGTTTCAGATCACTGCTTTGTCGTGAGAGGCCGGGCTTTGGGCCCTGAATGTGGGGTAAAATGCCAGATTTTGGAGGGCCGCTGTTGGTTGAGGCCGTTGGTTTTGGACTGGGGTCATCGGGGGGGTTTCTGGCCTCAGGGCCGGGGGCGGAGGGCGGGCTGAAGGGTTTCAGGACGTCCGGTGAGCATTTGGAAGGACTGTCGACAATCGTCGGCTGTCCAAGATGGCAGACAACAGAACTGAGCCGAGATTGTAATTCGTTCTGTAGATGGCGGATGGTCCTTTCTTTCTCCTGAAGCTTTGACTTTAGGTCATCCACCTCTCTTCTCAGCTTCTCGATGGCGGCGCTTCGCTTGTCGTCGGTCTTCAGGAACGGCTGCAGTTCAGGAGCCGAGCTCAGTGTACTTTGGTCTGATGACTGTCGGCTCACTGGAAGCTTCTGTCCCTCTGCTGTGTGGATACAAACAACAGTACTGAAGCATCATTCCTGTTTAATACACGCTGGATGCTATTTAGAGTTAGAGACTTACCACATCTGTCACATCTCTTGCATAACAGAGTTACTCCACACAAGGCTGCCAGGAGGACGAGGAGGACGAGGAGGACGGTCACTCCCACAGTGACGCCAGTGATTAAACAGCTGCACCTCCTGCAGTCAGCTGAAAGGGCAGTAAACACGATGCCGACACGTAAATTATCTGATTAATTAAAAGTACTACACAGAAGGAGACCTCGTGACTAATCTGTTGCCAGATTTCCGTCCTCCGTCGATGGATAAGAGTTAGTGACATTTGATGCATTTTAATTACATACAATTAACGTGTTCCAGAACATGTCGAGACAGTAAACATAAGAACAAACAGTTGCTACAACAACTTAAATTGTTTCGGTAATCCAGGCGTGCTGTTACAGCTGCAGTATACCAGGGATGAGGATCTGTGTGTCCCTGGTCTGGTTGCTCTCCGGCTGGTGGACTCTGCAGGTGACCCTGCCATGAAAACACATTAGACTATGATTTATAACCTGAACGTAAAGTCTTCTCTGCACTCAACATGTTAATATTAAGACAAAGGTTTTTTTTTACACCAACACACTAACTAATGTTGCCGAGTGATTTGGGAAAAGCACAAGAGAAACCTGCATCGTCAGTGAGGAACATTTGATGTTTTAACCTGCACTCGTCCATCTTTCACTGTAAAAGACCTTGTTGTATTTCTTCCTAGCTTGCAGGGTCTGATTCACGGTTTATGCTCCTGAGGGCTGATTGGTGTAGGATGAACTAACAGCCAGGGACAGAAGACTGACTGATTTGTTTTCTTGCTCATGAGTTATAAATAAATGGAGTAACAAATGAAATGTGAACCTGTGGGTGGCGTCCTGGAGAGTCGCCGTTCGTGTCACAGTGAAACACAGTGAAGCGTCTTTGTGTCTTTTGGGGTCATCGGCAGGGATGTCGTTTCCTCGGTCATCCAGGAAGTTTATCCGCGGCTCCAGCGGCCAGCGGTCCGCCTCACACTGGACCGTCAGCGCTCCACTCTCAGCCGACACCGCTGAGAGTTTCAGCTCGGAGACGGCACCTTCAAAAACAGGAATTACTCACGGTGTGACCTTTGAACGTCCCATCACACACACTTACGTATGAGATTATCAAATATTTATGGGGACAATACTTAAAGGGTCATTCTGGTCCTGTTAAACCTGGGCCCTATTGACATACATGGCTAATGGGAGAGATTTGGAATTGGTCCAGTAGATCTGGCGTCAGCGAACAGCAACAGTTGCCAACAAGGATTACGTTGCAGCCTGTTTTGTGGTTCCCAGCGGAGGCGTTCTGCTGGACCAGATCCAAACCTTTTTGTACATACACGTCATTTAGACCCCAGAATCAGACAAATAAGTAGATACCCAGATTTAAAATGACTCTTTAAACAAGAATGTGGGTGGCAACAGGTTCATAACTAGCAACTTAAATGCACCCCGCCCAGGCGAGTTGGAACAGGGAGAGACACCCTGCATTGTCTTGGTTCGATGCAATCCCTTTGGGTGAAGCTCTTATTGTTAGCTTCAGCTGGTGAGTTAAAGAGATGAAAACCAGAAACACACCAGAGAGTTCTTCCAGGCAATCACATCTTTGACGCCGAATATAACTCGTAGCTGTGATCCACACCAGTAGATCGTTGGATTCTATATTTACTATGTTTGCCACCACAGTATGACGTGCGGCTGCAACAAACTGTTATTTTCATTGTTACATGATCCATAAAGTGTGTTTTGAACCAACCGATTCATAGTTTGATCTATAAACTGTGCCGATCACTGTTCACCAGAGAGCCCAAGGTGACATCTTCAAACTACGATTTTCAAATTACGTTTAAGTTTTTTTTACATTTGAGGAACGTTTGGTTTTTGTTTTCTTACTACTGAATGTTTTATCATCAGGTGCAGACAGGCGATAATATTTTGGGCAACACGGTTTTAAACTAGCTGATTAATAGTTTTATTACCTAAATTCTCGTCATAGCTGCAACAAATGTTTGCCCCAACACTTTACTCAGCCACAGTCATTTAAACCGGACACATGGCAGAAACAGGGAGGTCTTAGGTGACTACAGGCGTTTCAGAACTCCTCCCATTTTTATTGTGTTCGTTCTGCGAGAGCTGGGAGCGATCGGAGCTCTTAGAGCTACGGGGACGTTTCTTAGCTCCTTCTTCAGAGCAGGTACTCTCAAAGCACCAGAGGAGCCCCGAGTGACGGAGATGTTTGGTGACTGGTCAAACACATGAGCCAACGCAGCACCGGCAGCCTCCATCTTTAAAACCCCCGTGTAACAGCTCGTAACAGCAGCCTTAAAAAATATAAAAAAGGACCAAAACTCAGACAAATGGAGCAAAAGTTGTAGTTGTAGCAGTTGTTGTTGTTGTTGTTGTTGTTGTATGCCCCGCAGAAGTGACGTTGCTATACCAACCAACCACCGGCCGACTTACGTCACTTCAGCGTTGCTACTGGCGATGCCAATACAGAAAAAAGGGCCTTGAAGGCATCTAGTTCTCGAGGGAGCAGCTCCTGAACTGTGGGGTCTGAAGTCGCCTTATAATGCAGCTGCAAAACCTGCACCGTGTATAAACACACGTACCCACAACGAGCTCCACCGTGGTAGTTTCCTGCTGGGTTTTACTCCACACCCTCTTGCAGTGGTACGTCCCTGCATCAGACAGCCGCACGTCGGAGATCCTTAACGAGAAGTTCCCGTCCTTCAGTTTTTTCCCGACGAGGCTCGTCCTGTACTCGAAGTCCGGGTGCTTCATATCGTATATCTCGCAGCCGTCCCGGTACAAGAAGACGATGTTTGGCTCCAGGCCTTCCTTGGACCACTCCACCGTTGGAAAGTCATCGTGAGTGATGCTGAAGCTGCAGGGCAGAATGACGTCCCCGGCAGCCAAGGCCTGGACCGGCTCTGGGTGACCATGCACCGGGGACTCTCCTGGAAAACATCAAGATCAATAATGTCAGACGCCACACATTGGGTGTTTTTAGCTGTTTCCAATATTTATCATTCAAATAAATGGGGTTGACAAAATATTAGAAACACCTTTCAGTATCAAGCCTCCAGAATTACACTAAACCTGAATCAACGGCTCTTTAACTTAGTCTCAACTACAAACAGGCAAAGACACATGCTGCAACCCACACGTTTTCCCAGCCTGCACCTTCCTATAAAGAAATGTTTTCTCCCTCAAGGTCAGTATGAGGTCAGAGATGCAGATACAGTGACGTCACTGCACAGCACACAGTGGTGTCTATATTAACATCGCATCGTGTGTTTTCTTGTTGTGCAAATGAACCGTTCTCATTTAGTTAGCAAACATTTCTTGGTGAAAAATACTTTTCAGGACATTTTTAACTTTCACAAAGTGGTGGTTAAATGTCACTTTCCCTGCAGCCTTCAGGCCTTTAACCCTTTGAAAACAGACCTCTGGGTCCATGTTTGCATAATCCTGTTAAAATCGATCTAAAATAGTTTATGCAGATTTTAGGCATATGGACCATCTGAATATACTCTGAGAAATGACATCACAATAAGCAAGAAACACTTGATGCAGGTGCTGCTTCTGTTCCAGAGTTCAAAGGGTTGAAAGTCATTTACATTGAAGACTTTGGTTGAACTCAAAGATTGTGCAACATGTAGACTTTGTTTTAGGTCGTCACAGAGCCAAAATCCCCCATTTAACAAATAAATCACACACACACACGGATATTGCATCACACTATGAATGTTCTTTTTATATTTAAATCACTTCCTGGGACTGAATGACATCACGTTTCTGCCTCCGCTGGCGCTTCTCCCACTCTGACCTGCTCTGAGAAACTCTGGTTGACTGTTTCTGACATGACTCACACCTCGTGCTGCATTCAGGTACAAGTCTGTGACTCTCTGCTGTGGTGATTCAGCCTGTTCTGGGGTAAAAATACACACATGAGGACCCACAAAACGGCGTCCACTCTTCTGAAGACAGGAGACGGCACATCAGGACTGGGGGGGGGGGGGGGGGGGGGGGGGGGGGG
>JAVQJF010101407.1:0-34810 GCA_036023855.1 Gadopsis marmoratus | reverse complement strand
CCCCCCCCCCCCCACACACACACAGGAGGGCTAAATGAGTTAAAGCCAGCTTATTAGATGCACACCCAGGGGCTTGCTTCCTCTCACGGGATGTCAATGAGATGTAGCTGACTACACAGCAGATGTAAACGGCTTATTTGTAGGTATAAGGGCTGTAAAGACGCAGGCGTGATTAACAGCGATTCGCGACTTTAAAAAAGGGGGTGGAAACCGTTTATTACTAGGAACAGTAACTTACTGACCCACAATTATTATCAAAATCATTTTTTAAAAAACCACCAGCTGTGCTACGATGAGGAACGCCGTGATCTAAACATCCTCGATGCTGGAGTGAAGAACTTCTGCACGTGAATGTCCGCTACGTGTAAGCCATGTAGCAAAGACGATGGCCGCCAGGTAAATCTCTCTCTGTTTCGCAGTACACCAGCGTTTATAAATCTGGTGCCCGTGGTGGTGAGTTTTATGTCAACGAGCAAAGATGGGTTTGCCGGAGCTAAAATGGGGCAGTGTGGAGTGGAGGGGAGGGGGAGGGGGGGCGACCATATCGACGGAGGAGGCTACAGCAACTGGGAGTGTGGCGGAGAAACCTTTTTGATGCTCCAGATGAAACAAGAAATGTGACGTTCAGAGGAAGGATTACAGTCAAAAAAGAAAAAAGAAAGCGATCGATGGCGAGGACATACACGGGTGACCGTTTCCTCGTTGGCTGAAAGAAGAGCAGGGCCTGAGGGCAGACAGGATGTGCTGCTGCTGCTGCTCTTGGACAGGTTGGTCTTTGGAAAATATTTGGAGTAGGCTATGTAGTAATTACATTTACTGCACCTAGAATCAATGGTTCTCAACCTGGGGATTGTGACGCCCCCAAGGGGGTCTCGAGATCATTTCCAGGGGTCGCCAGGTGATGGAGGAAAAAATGTACTAATATTTTAAATACAATAACACATTTCAGACTGGGGAATCTGATGTAATTTGCCTTAGAATAGAGTTTCTTGAGTGTGTTTGTGAGAGTCAAACACTAATTAAAGGGAAAATCGAACTAGTTGTTGTTCTGTCTGTGGGCAAAGCAAAGGTCTTCCTGTGTGTGTCTGACATCAGATGTTGTCAGTTAAATGTCCCAGTGCTATATGGTGGTGGCGGGGGAGTCGCAAACATCAACCTGATTTTTATTGGGGGGGGGGGGGGGTCGTGACCCGAAAAGGTTGAGAACCACTGACCTAAATAATGGGATTCTTGTCCAGGTACTGTGGGAATTTGAGCGAGCTCCCCTGTAGGCGTATGAGCCCGTGTGGACATGTTTTTGTGCAATTGCACTCACTGCCATTAGGGGGAGATGAGCGTTCCACGCTGCAGCTTAAATTCTGGGAGTACTTTCCAAAGCTTTAGTGACAGAAAATGACTTCCATCGAGATTGAAGCTTTATCGGACAGAGGCTTTACGGTCGTATTACTGTCTGCCGACATCATAAGAGGAAGTCCGGCGGGATGAAACACAGACTCAGCTCTTCTTCGGTTCGCCAGACTAGACCTCCAAACCCGTGTTCATCGCTGTGACCTGAAACCATCCGTGTGTGAGGCAGCCAGTTAGATATGTCATTGCCTAATTGAGATTAAACCACTGTGTTTCATGCCACAAGAGATTAATGGAGGACTGTAGGGCATTTCTGAAATTAAATGGACCCCCCCCACACACACACACACTCTTACAATATCAGTATCTGGTTACACGCCAGCACGCAGGCTTAAATGAGAGAATTTGGCAGGGCCGCCGGCATTAATGACCCAGGTGGCATTGTAAGGTTGAAAGCCAACGGTGGCTACAAAAAAAAGGCTTCGCCGGCCGGTGTTACTACCCTCCATCGCGAGACGCGGTGTGAACAAGCATTGATGTAGCCACTTCACGGGGGGGGGTGGCGTAATTCCAAAAAGAGGACCAGTCCTGTAGGAGGGGAGATGCGTGGCATTCGTGTTTCAAAGCAACTGTCAAACTGAATCTCTAGGAATGGATTTTCAGAGGCATGCCGCTCGCTGAGAGAGCAGAGACGCTGGCCGCGGATTGTTGTTCTGACCCCTCGACTACAAGGTAGAATCCCATTGAGCAGCTTGCTACAGAGGGTTACATCCCCCACCCCCCACCCCCCACCCCGCTTTGCGTTTGCACTGTCCCTTCCACTCCCTTGCACTGGTGTGGCAGTGTGAGGGAGAAAGCACAGCACTCATCCCCTTTATGCAACGAAAGAGAGGGGCTGATGGATTTTGCCAGTTCATGTTAAGTGACGTGGATTAGCAGCCAGATAAACCATTGTACTTGATATTAGGCACAGCAGATACGGTGCACAGCATTATGAAAGGCACAATGCCCTCATCTACTTATCTGGATTTATTCTGTCTCTGCCTTGCTCTCTTGTTCTCTCTCTCACACACACACACACACATAAATTGCAGGCACAATCGAGCCAATTGCCTATTTAAATGATGGCATTCAATTAAAACGACAAATTAAGCCTATCGGCGATTCCAGGCTGACCTACCGGGCAGTCTGACCTTCTCACACCGCTGCCTGGCAGTCGCCTCCGACAAAAACACAAACTAAAAACGTCTTCGAAGTGGGCCAAACAGTCAGCAGCAAGTTTAAAATCCCGGCGCCGCTCGGCCTATTTAAAAAAATGTTTTTAAAAAATAATACAAACTAGAGGAGAGGTAGAGGACAGGATGAACTGCCACGGCGAGGGTCAAACAGCGCGCTCGCAAACACAAACGGCAGGTGATGGACGCAGCGGACCCAGTTCCACTTCCAGAGACGGCGTCCGTCCGTCCGTCCGTCCGTCCGTCCGGCGGGCGGCCGGAGCGGAGCGGACACCTGGTGCCTGGGAAGCGTTGCGGGGTTTTCTAAACGCCTTACCGGCCGTTCGTCCCGTCGCCGTCCCGTCGCCCAAACTTGCTCCGCTCGTCCGCTCCTCCACGGCGCGCGGACTCCTCCTCTGCCGCTCTGCTGCTCTGCGCTCTGCTCAGCGCGTCTGCCTCGCGCCGCCTGCGCCGCCCGGCGGAGGAGGGGGAGGAGCTGTCCAATCAGGCGGCCGCCCGATTGGTGAGGGACGGCAGCCAATCGGGCGGCGAGGGGCTGACGGCGCTGCGTCGTTGGGCGGAGCGCGGCCGCCGGTTTGGCCGCGCGCGGGGTGTCACGAGGAGGACGGACTGCGGCTGTTGAATCCTGTAATTTGACCATCAGCCGCAAATTAACCTGCAACAATTTTGCTAATTGATTCTTTTTTCTTTTTTTTTTTTTACACAGTTTTTCTCAATTTGTCCAATTCAGTTTTATTGATATAACAGAGTTATATCATGGCACTTGTTAATATAGAGGACGTCTAAACCAACTCCATATGTACAGACCCAACAATGCCACCATGAGCAAGCGCTAGGCGGGTAAACTAAATATCCTCGGGTGTTGGGCGCCATTGGTCGGACAAACCAATCACTTTGAAGGCATCGCCTTGGGTTTTAGGAAATCTTCAGGGGTATTTTTCACCAAATCACCCCTCACCTTCATCATACCCGAGCAAAGCATACCTCCCCATGTGCAGCCTGCCAAACATTACTGTTTGATTAGCACAAAATTCCCTCTTTGTGTGTCCCTTGCTCAGTTGCAGTGCAGGGATGACACAAACAGGTCACTTCTGTATTTGGAGTGTTTTCCATGCCTTTGTTTGAGTTGGACTCAGAGTTGACAAGAAAAAGGGGGACCAAGCACCACGAAGCAAAGGAGGACACTGCTGTTCATTAGGAATTAGGCAAAAAAATAGTATTATCACACTGTTGCATCAAACCTTCCTGAAGTGCTACTATGTTAGCTGAATTCTAATGAAGACACGCCTTAGATTTATCAAACCTAACAAGCACTGAACAGTGAACAGCGTGATGCAACTTTGTGGGACTCTGAGAAAGAATGAATATGAAATACAACTAGAAAAGGCCGTTATTAGTACTGAGCTGTTAAACGTTTAGGACAGCTGACCGAGAACTACTTTAAATGCAGTCTGTGTGGTCATATAATATAAACCTTCCCTTTAAGCTTTGTTGCTTTTTTCCATATAGGGCCCTGGACCTCCAGGAGCCCCCAGAACACCCTGATTGGCTTATGGATGAATCTGCATTTTTGCTGCAACGTTTAACACCAATATGTGTGCCTTCAACTGTACGCTGGGAAGTTTTATTATCTGTTGCCTATCCTATCTGATTGGATTGTTTGTGTTTATAATTGCTCGGCGAAAAAAAAAAAAAGATTAAAACTGTACAAAATTGCTTCTACTTTGGATTGTCAATGAAAAAACATTACAGGAAAAAGAATAGCCCAATTAAAAATATGCCAAACAGCATTTCAGGAACGGATGCTGAATTATTGAACCAGCAACAGGGCTGCCACAACTTAAAGGAACTGTCAGCACAACGTAGCATGACCCACGCTGAATTTGTTAAGCCATCACTTTTCTGGCAGTAAAGTACAGTATTTGTGCTGGTGTAATTAACATTGCAGTATACTCTGTTTGCAGGAAATCATCCCCCATGTAAGGGGGGGTAAAAAAAAAAATCTATCACAGGTGACACAGGCCACCTAATGGAAAAATCCGTAACTCCTACAGCAGGCCTGCTCTATCAGTGAAAATCAATACGCCTTTCGCCAAAGAGATCTCAGCTGGCCTGTGTTATCTAGGTAGGCCATAGATCAAACTACCCAGCCACACAAAGGGGATACAGCTGCGGCCGCGTGGCCGTGCACTTACTGATTAAAAAGCCATATATTGTCGAGTTCACGAAGCTTTATTTCAACCAGAAGACATAATAGAAATGAAAAGACTTCAAAAGAAAGCTGGCAGCCGTTCAGTCAAAGGAAAAACACAGCGTGTAATGAATGCACGTAATGCAAGCTTGAAAAAATACAGCCCTGTTTAGGCCAGTGAGCAAAAATATAGATATGCACACAAAGAAACATACAAGAAGAAATATCCACTCTCCATTTCTCTGCACACCAGGTGCATTCAGTCAGCATCAAACAAAGCTAGATATTGAGGAAAAGAGCAGAAGAATCAGTTTAAAATGCAGTACAAAAAAGAAACGCTAGATTCAATCAGAGCAGTTCATCTTTCCATGGACATCGATGGGAAACTACACGTGGCCATCGCTGCCTGATCACAAGCTGAATGGGAAGAATTCAAGAGTCGTCGCTGTCATCGTCGTCGTAGTATCTATTCCTCTTGATCTGCTCCTCCGCTGTCAGGGCATCGTCGTCATCCGCCCACAGAGAAGTGCCATCCCTGCCTGTGCTGTAGTTCGTGGCGAAGCTGTCACCAGTTTCGCCCTTTCCCCTCACATCTCCCGCTTTGTCGCCGCCGCTTTCTCTCGCCTCCATCCCGAAACCCAGAAGGTCGTCCAACGCTGACACCCGAGCCGTCTCCCTGGCAGGCTGACTGAAGATGTCGGATTTGAAATCGGAGAGCAGGCTGGAGCCGCTGGTGCTTAGGCCAGCGAAAATGTCCTCGAGGAAGCTTGATGTGCTAATCTTTGGTTCGGCGGCTTCGTCTTTGAAAGCGAACGTTCCCTTAGCTGTCCCTGCAAAGAAATCTGTGTCTGAATCACAATCTGTGGCTTCAGTACATTTGGCACCCGCTGGCACAAAAGCATCATCCCTCTGTGCCAATTGCAGCACTTCACTTGGCATCCATTTTGATTCTTCACAGTCATCAGCTTGGAAGAAATCTGTTGCTCTAGTTGTATCTGTCAAAAAGAGCGACTGATTTTTCTGTTCCGCATCCTCATTAAGCCCTTGAAACAGGATTTCATGGTCAAGCAGTGTCTGGCCATTATTATTGTTATTATTATTGTTGGAGTTAGCATTCAGTGTCTGTCCCGCTGTCGCCTCCTCATCTATTAACGTGACCTTTACCGCCTCCCCATTGTTCATGCCATCATTGTTTCCCTTATCTATCTCCTCCTGGCTTTCCTTCTCACCTGCCGCACTTTTTGTCTGCCTGCCATGTCCATTTACTTTGACTTCCTCCACCCTTTCTACACTTTTCCTGTCATTCTTTTCTGGCACTTTCAAGCTTTCCACAACTGCGCCATCATGCGCTCCACGTTGTTCTTTCTCTTCCACTCCAGGGTGCACTTCAGAGGTCATTTCAGAACCCACTTGTGGCACAACCTCAGAGCCACTGTTTGACTCTTTAGTTTTTCGAGTGTGAGCAACGCTCGCCGGTTCCTCAGCTACTGCGATGGAAGAGGCCGGAGCCTCCGGCTCTGCTGGAGTCTCCTCAGGCTTTTTAACATTCTCTCCCTCTTGCACCATGTCTTTGTCCTGGGGTCCATTTTGTACTTTAGCTGCGTGAATATCAGTCTCTTTTAATGGCTTCGTAGGCTGATGGTGTTCATTTTCCTTCGGGGGCCATGTTGGCTTAACCAACTTCAACTCCTCCTCGATGGTGAAGGATTTCTTTGAAGAATCTGATTGAGGAGGCCACGTTACAGAAATCTTACTTGCGAGCTTTTTGTTTTCGTCCACTGATTTGCTTATGTCATTATCCTGAGTAACTAACGCACTCTGAGCAGGGGAATATCTGGCATCCATGACTTTCTTTTCAGGTGATGGTGACTTGACTTTTGTCTTCTCGGGTGAAATCTCCTGGTTCTTGTTATTCCATAATTCTTTGTGTGGTTTCTGTCCAAATCCCTCATCATAATTTCCTTTGGACTTGAACAGTTGCTTGTAGTGTGGCTTGCAGTACATTTGTCCATGGAGAGAGGCATAGTTGCCAAGACTATTAAAAAAAAAAAAAGGAAGAAAACATGAGGTTAAAGTAGTGCAAATAAAAAGCATAAGAATGCTTTGCACTGTGAAATAGCTTTACCTTAGTTTGCCTCTACAGTGTTGACAGCGAAAGCAGCTTTTATGGAAGTTTTGTTTGTCTGCAATCAGGGATTCCATGGGGTACACCCTCTTCCGACACACCCTGCACAGTTCGGACTCTGGAACTCGAATTTTCTGCAAGAAATTGAGAACACTTTAATTTACAGGCTCATTGTAATGTTCCTATTAATGTCCTAGGAGATTTTCTACAAGCAGCCATGTAATTTGGTACAAATTATAGGCAAATTAAGAGGTTCATTTGGTAGATTTCCAATTAATTAATTCCAATTAACTGTTGTGTTGTTTTTGGCTTGTGACCCCTTCAAGTGGTGCAGTGTGTGCAAACGTTGTTGTCTTAGCATATGGACATAAGGGTGAGTTTTCCTTCAAATATTTTATTATTCGATGTTTTAGGGCCTAACAAGATCAAAATATTCAGTATTTCGCAAGAAAATGTAATCAAATAATTGTAGAAAAGTCTGCAAAAATAAACAGAGCCAATAACCAAGAGAGTCTTTAAAGCGAGCCGCTGTGGATATTGAATTTTCTGAGGTCATTTGCTTTACATCTTGATGTGTGTTGGTGACATGCTTACACTCAGTGTAAGAGTAGAACACGTTCAACAGTGTTAAAATGCACTGCAGAAAAATTTACTATACTGTAATTAGTATCAGCATTAGAATTACAATTAAATGTCTAAAAATGACTTATCTTTACAGGATTGAGAGTGACTTTCCTAATTACTGCGAACACTTTGAACATGTAATCCCGTCAATGTTTTCAAAATTGACTTTTGGAATTCACACCATGAATATGGAATAAAAGGCGAAGCCTTATCTTGAACTGAAGAATAAAACTGAATTAAAATGATTGTTTTTCGTCTTGCGGGAGACATTTCAAGCGCTCCTCTGCTGTCTCACCGCGACAACAGCGTGACACACCCAGAAATATTAGTTCAATATGTTAGCGTCATCAGCTTCACACATCAGAGGCATGAATAAACAGGACAAAGTGTAACCTGTGAGTATTAAAATGTGTGAAACTGACAGCACCTAAACCGCAAACTGCTTCGAGCTGTAGCGTGAAGGTTTCAAGTAAAAAAAAACAATCACTTCAAAGGAAGTCACGTCACATAAATAACGGTGTCAAACCAATGTTAATGCTTCATTTCTTTCCGCACAGTGCAGTTGATGCCTTAAACGTCTCGCACACAAAGCACGTTAAGCACACCGCCATGCCTGTTTAGTATCCTCATGCTGCACAGCTCGGTTTACCCGTCACAACTGTCTGCTGCTGGTGCGTTACGATCTGCGAAGTCCTCTGCTCCGTGACACTGAAGCCCAGGTTCTGAAAAACTCCTTGGCTCTCTGCCCACGACTGCTGGAAGTTTCTCAGCAGTTCCTCGGTGGAGGCCTCGGGGGGCACGGCAACTGTTGGAACGGCGCCTCTCACCACGTCAGCGTAGGATGGAGGGTTACCACGGGTCAGGGAGCTCCCAGAATGCATCTCACTCCTTGTCTCCCTTGTCAGGTTTCCAAAGTCGTCAATATTGCAGAATTGCTCAGTGACTGCTGTCATTTCGGAGTGACCCACTGACTCGGAATGGAGTGATTCAGGTTCTCTTCTTTCTATCTGCTTTCTGAGCTCTCGGGCTGCCTGGGAGCTGTGCTCCCCCGTCTCAAACACATCCTTTATTGCTTTAACGTTGAATGTCGGCATTTCTTCAGGTTTTGGGGTATGTGGGACAGCCTCTGCATCCTCTGTGTCACTCTCTAGCCTCTCCGTGATGACGATAGGCTCTTTCCTGGCATGGACCTTTGGTTGTGGGGATTCAAATCTGTGTACCAGCCTAGACAGGTCAACTCTTGGGAGATCCTCTTTCTGAAGGTCTATAGTCACGGCCTCTGTGACTTCGTCAGTATCAGGTCCCAAACGTTCTGGGATATCGATGGGGTCCCTCCGACTGTACGCCCTGCTCACCTCAGCCTTCTGCGCCTCCTCAAAGAAAGACTTTTTGTCCTTCACTGTCATCATGGAGTCCACCATTTCTGCGATATCCACCAATCCTTCCTCATTTCTCTCCACGGGAGTCTCCTTATCGCTAAATGGGGATGATTCCTCTCTTTCAGCTGCAGAACCCTCCGGCACTGGCATGGGAGGTGGAGGGGTCACGCTGCAAGAAAGCTTCGAGGTGGTATTCCTCAGTTTCCTCAGCTTCTCGGAGCGGCTCAGGGTGGGAGACGGTGTGGCCCTGCTGATGGCAGATGTGGGCGTGTACGACTTGTGAGGAGGAGGCGGAGGCGTCCCGACTAATTTGTAGGGCGGAGGAGAAGGGGTCACTCTGAGTGGCGAGTCTATCCTCCTCGACTCGATACTAATGAAGGTGGGCGACGGAGTGCGGATGCTTGCTAACGGGGAAGACACTTTCCGACCAGCCACCTCGCTCAGATCCTGATGTACTTTGCGCTCTTGAAGTGACCTTTTCTCCTCCACCAGCTTCTTTTCAGTTTTGCACGAGCCGATACTAATATCTGAGATCTTTGCAGTTGCTCCACTGAAAACCATCTTGTCTGGTTTTGGAGGCACCGCCGGTGGCATCGGCGGTTCCCTTTCTTTTTCCTGCTTTTCCACGGCTGTCAGCTTTTCCTCCAAAAAGGTGAGCTTTACTTGAACAATATTTTTCACATAGATCATCAGCTCTTTCATCTTTTTCTTACTTTGCTGTTTAACAATGCCACTTAAATTCTTTTTCTCATCTGAGCCCATCACCCAGTCAGGGAGTTCGCTTATAATCATCCTGACAGCGTTGGAGTCTATTTTGCTTGGCGTGCCCTCAAGCTCTCTTATTTGAGAGATCAGCTTCTGCATAACATTACATTTCTCTAAATCTGTGATTTCGTCTGATTTAGCCTCGTCTTTACGGGCCATTTTGCCTGTCCCTTTCACGGACACATCCTTAGACTCACTTTTTGACATGGCTGCCTTTATCTGCATTTTATGTGTTTCGGCTGCTTGTAGCTTCATTTGCTGCTTTTGCATCTGTGCAGCCTCTTGCTTCTGAAGACTTTTCTGTACCGCGTTCTCAGTCACAACCACCTCCTCGTGTCTTTGAATGTGCTCCGCCTTCATGCTCTGCTGACTGTGGGAGACAGATACATGGCCTTGTCCTTTATGAGTTGCTGCAGATGTTATCTTAGCCACCTTAGGCATTAAAGCAGTAACTGATGGTGACAGGTTCACTTCAGTCTCATTCTTTTGCACCGGCTTTCCCTTTTTCACATGGACCTCCGCTTCAACTTCCTGCCTAGGTGGGGTCACCTGACTTGTCTTCTCCTTTACTTTCGTTTCGATTTTCATCTCAGTTCTTGCCGACATGAGCTGATTGCTTCCCTGGTTCACTTTTGTTTCACTTGTCTGTGACACATTGCGTTTCTCTTGCTGTAAATGCATTTCACTTTTCATTGTTTCCTTTTGTCCCAAACTGTCACTTTTCTCCTCTTTCTTCTCTGTTGGCATCTTAAAGGTTTTCACCTTGAAACTTGGAGTTACCTTTGGAATTTTAGTGGGTTGCGAGGGACTCATTTTCCCCTCCTGTGTCAGAGGCACATTAATATTCTTTATATCTTCTGCTTTCAATGTGACCGCAGTCTGGCTTTGAAGATTTACATTTTCCTGGACAGTACTCTGTGTGGCAGCGATAGACCTGGAGCTGGATTTCTTAATAAACTGCTGCTGCTCCGTGACTGAAGAAGTGACCATGTGTGAGCATGACTGGACTTCAGTATGTGAGGCCTCATGATGAGACTGAGTAACAGAAACAGTCTGATTCTTGGGTGCGGTTTGACTCTTTTGAATGACATCAGTTGAGGCAGGGAGTTTGTCAGAGGAGTGCTCGCTGGAAACATGCTTTTTATCTAATGACACATTTGAAGATCCAGAGGCTGATTTCTTATTTACCACCGAGATCAAGGGCTTGCTCAAAGGGATCTGGGAGGGGGATTTTTTGGTAGGTGAATCTTGCGCTGATATTCCTTCTTTGGAAACAGTCTTAGTTCCTTGTGTCTTTAATTGTGTTGCTTCCATGGCCACCGCTTTCTCAGAGCTCTGTGCCGCAAAAAGCACAGTACTGGCAGCAGAGGAGGGTATATGTATTGGTGGAGAAGTGGGAGTTGTTACTCTACTCCTCTCTATTTCCTCTTTTTCCATCCGTTGTTGGCGAAACCTTTCCTCTGCAAGCATGAGAGGGGTTTTAAATTTGCGAGCATAAGGTTTAGACTTTGGCGCTGGAGCGGGTTCAGGAGGTGCAGGCAGTTTAATCGGAGGGACAAACACTTTTTTAGGCGGCTGTGGGCTTTGTTGCATTGGCTTCACAGTTGGGATGCCTGGTATTTTTGTTGTCGGCGCTGCTGTTAATTCGGACTGAATCTGCTTGCTTGTTTCAGTCTGTTGGGTTGTTTCCTTTTTCACTTTGTGAACTTTAGCTTCTTCTTTACGGTTGGTTGACACAGCTGTTTCTGGCTCAGGAGGGAGCTGAGGTGGAGGTGGAGGCGGAGGAGGTGGAGGAGTTGGCTGCATTTTCTGCCATTTGGGTTTAACTTGTATGGGGTGCTTCTGTGTTTCTGGTTGCTTGGGCACTTTGAATAAAGGCTTGCCGATGGGTTTCCCCAGCTTTGCAATGGGAGGCTGAGGCATTGCATTTAGCTCTTGCTGTGAGGGAGGTGGAGGAAGGAAATCTTGTCCACCCACAGAGGGGGGAGGTGGCGGAGGTGGAGGAGGAGGGAAAAATTCAGGCTCAGACTTAATGCATTCCATAGGAGGTGGAGGTGGTGGAGGCGGGAGGTCGCTGTCCTGCCTCATGATAGAAGGCTGGCATGTGGAGGATGCTGGGCTCTCCAGCACTGGCGATGGAGGCGGAGGGAGAGAGAGCTCAGACTCTGAGGGTGGAGGTGGTGAAGAGGGAGGAGGGGGGAAGTGAATCTCCGGCTTTGGCTTTTTGATTACACCTTTCCCTCTCATGTCGAGGCTACGGTAATCACTCTTCATGTTTTTGATACTCTGCTTTTGTGTGAGAGCCTTGCCGTCTGTTTGCTTTGGAGATGTCGACATTTGCTCCGATACCATTACACTTTGGTTGCGCACGACAGTTTTCTCCACCACTGTCGTCTGCACCTGTTTGACTGTCTTTGTTCCACATATTTGCTTGTTTGAAATATTCGTCTGTGACGTGCTTTGCACCTCTTTCATCACATTCACATCAGCTGCGTTAGTCTCAGCTTGGTCATTATTAGTCATTTGTTTGTTCTTTATCATAATCGGCTTAGGCTCCTGTAGTTTCTGTGGGGGCAGCATTTTCTGTTTCTGTTCTTTTGTGCTCTTCCTTTGAGAGGCCCCAGTAGTATTGTCTGTTTCGGCTACAGTAACAGAGCGGTCCTCCTGGGTTATTACCTGTGTTTTCACAGATTTGCTTTCCTTGTGCCTCTGTGTGTGCTTCTGTGACTCACCGCTCTGACAAAGGTTTTTCACAGCGGGGGCTGGATTGACTGCTACACTCTCACTCTTAGCTTCATGTAAGCATTCACGCTCCGCTTGCTTTACACTTAATGGATTTTTCACAGGCTCTTTTGCTTTCTTGTGGGGATACATACGTTTCGGATTTGAATACTGTTTTCTTTGCATTAGACACTGTATTGCCCCTTGAACGTCTCCTCTTACTACCTCCTCTTTCTCAACCAGCGTCGTCTCCTGTCCTTCGTAAAGAGATTTTATGGATGTTTTCACATCTCCTTCAATGCTCCCCCGGCGCTGCATTCTGGGAGAGGTCGTTGGCTCTAGCAAGAGTTGGATAGTAGCTTTAACATCCCCTTGTTCGCTCACTTGATGCTGGTAATTCTTTTTCTCGCTCGATGCCTCGTGTAAACTTTGCATGGCGGTGTGGATGTCTCCTTTGACTATTTCCTCCTTTTCAACCTCTTTCACAGCTTGCTTTGCCTCCTCCAGGGACTTCAGGGTTCCTTTGATATCACCTGGCACTAAATCCTCAACAGTCGCGTCCGTATTGGCGGTTGCAGATTTCTCCAGTGACTCGAGAGCACCTCTGATGTCTCCCCTGACAATTTCGGGCTTTTCCATTTCTTTGGCCTGATGCTGGGCCTCCTCAAGAGACCTCAAAGTAGTGGTTATGTCTCCCTTCACCACCTCCTCTTTCTCTATTACCACTTTCTGGTTGATGGCTTGGGTCAGTGAATCCAGGGCTGCACTAAGGTCACCTTTAACTATGTCCTTTTTCTCTAGGTTTCCGTAACCAACAGTAGGCTCTGTCATAAAGACTTTAACAGTGTTGTGTACGTCACCGGGAACTATATCGTCCTCTGCCACTGTGCGACCAATCTGCTGCTGATTCTTCCGCAGCAACATCTTGGTCTCTTCAATGTCGCCACCTACGATACGCTCCTTTTCCACCTCGTCCTGAGCTTCATCGGGCTCGAACTGAAGCTGCTTCAGGTAATCCAAGGCTCCCGACTCAATACATGTGGAGTAAAAGCTGACATTACCCCTTTCCGTGTCTCCGACCCTAATCTTCTTAGAGTCTTCTCCTCCGGAGTTGGAGAGAAGCCGATGAAGGGTTCTGCTTACGTTGCCTTGAATGATATCCTCTTTCTCCATGCTAGTCCTCTCCCCTTCATTCAAGAGGGAATAGATAGTCATCCTCACGTCCCCTTTCTCATCTTCTTGAATCAGTATACCACGCTTGGAAGAGCCCTCGTTCTTGAGCAGATTGTTTATGGCCTCTTGAATGTCACCGCGGATAATTTCCTCTTTCGCAACATTGATTCCCCTTTCCTGGTTGAGCAGCTGCTTCACTGTGGTGTTGATGTTCCCCCGCTCCTCCTCGTCAACAGTTATCCCTCTCTCAGTGGTCTCCCTGCGGTTCAGGAGGTTCATCATTATGTTGCTCAGATCCCCTCTGATAATCTCTTCTTTTTGGATTTGTGGAGCCTCCTGGTTCATGAGTTTGTACTTCGCCATGCGGACATCACCGATCTCATCTGCCTCAATAAGGACACCTTGTGAGTCCACCATTTTCTGACAGTAAAGCTCCTCAAGTGTCTCTTTGATGCTTTTACCTATTATTTCTTTCTTTTCCTTGCTGCTTTCGTTGAATTCATGGAATGGAGTGGTTTCAAATAGCCACGTTGTCGTCTTCACATCAGCCTGTGGGATTTCCTCCTTCGTGACAACAAGTTCTGTGCCATCAGTCTCTCTGATACTGTCAAGGGGCTGCTTCTCGAAGAGCCACACAGACTGTTTGACATCCCCTTTCATTACTTCCTCTTTTGTCACTCTCTCCATGCCATCGTACTCAGTGCCTTCACCGCGGATCTCATCAATTGTGCGTGTTTCAAACATCCACGTGGCAGATCTGACGTCGCCTTTTTGGATTTCGCTCACGCTAACAGTTCTGATGTACTTCTGGGACATCTCATCAGTCTCAAAACGCTGCTTGTTTGTCTTCACATCACCGCCTTGGATATCTGCAACTGTTTTCGACCTTACTTTTATTTCCTCTGTAATTTCATCCAGAGGCTGCGTTTCAAACTTCCACCTCGCAGAGCTAACGTCTCCTTTGTTGATGCCTTCCTCGGTCACAGCTTTAATGACATAGACCTCCTCTGAATCTCTAATTGAATCCAGGGGCTTTGTCTCAAACAGCCATCGGGCCCCCACCACATCTCCTCTCATGACTTCTTCCTTGGTAACTGTAGTTACTTCATGGTAATGGCCCTCTTTGTCACAGATGGCATACAGTGGCTGAGTTTCAAACATCATGGTGTAATTTTTCACATCTCCCCTCACTATTTCATCTCTAAAGATACTAGTGAGTTTAGAAATATCAGTTTCAGCGGACTCCTCTTTAATTTGATCCAGAGAGTATGTCTCAAAAATGAAGCGGCCTTTGTCAACATCGCCCCCTTGAACGTCAGTCACTGTGCGAATGTCCCTTGCCTCTGTGGAATCGTCACGGATGACATCGATTGGCTGATTCTCGAACATCCAGGTGCAGTTGACCACGTTCCCCCTCTGAATGTCCTCAGCCTGCTGCGTTTTCAACCTCTGCATTGTTTCCCCAGAGGTGGAGCTCATAATGTCAGTGGAGCGATTCTCAAAGATGTACTTCATTCTGGAAACGTCACCTGACTGGATGTTGATTTCCGTAACCCTCCTGAAAGAACCATCTTCACCTGTGATATTTTCAAGGTTCTCAGTTTCAAAGAGAAATCGGGCCAGTCGCACGTCTTTTCCTTGGATGTCCTCTTGCTTTACAGTGCAGGTTTTCAGTATGGTCTCAGACTCAGACTCTGTGTGATCGCGTATGTTGTCAAGTGTCTGGGTCTCAAAGAGCCAAGTGCACGTTTTGACGTCACCTTTTTGCACTTCCTCGACGTCAACCTCACTCTTTTCCACCTTTTCATACAGAACATCCATTGGTTGAGTCTCAAATAGCCACCTACAAGTCTTAACGTCGCCTTTCTCAATTTCAATACATTCCTTAGTTTTATGTTCTTCATCCTCAAAATTACTGAAACATTTAATGGCATCAAGCTGTTGAGTTTCAAACAACCACTTGGCTGTTTTGACATCCCCTGACTCGATCTCCTGTTTGGATATACCTTTTATGATCTGAAACTTATTGATGCTTTCTTCAAACTCATCAATAGGACGTGTTTCAAACATCCATCTGCAGCTGCGCACGTCTCCCTTCACAATCTCCTCACGCCTCACGGTCCTCACCTCATGATAATGACCAGAGCTGTCTTGCATAGCATACATAGGGGTAGATTCAAAGAGATCTCTGTTGGATTTGACAGATCCACTTATGACACCTTCAACTTGAATTTTCTGTGCTCCTTCACACTTACTTAAATCCATACTTTCAAACCTTTCTTTGTAGTTGGTCACGTCGCCTTTGTCAAGAGCTTCAACGTTTACAGTTCTTGTAATCTCCTTCTTCTCCTCCCTTATATTCTCCAATGGCTGGCTTTCAAAGACCCACTTCTGATGCCTCACATCGCCCTTTTCTTCTTCAGATGCAGTCGTTTTCTTAAGTTTTCCCACTTCAAGCAGTTCTTTCAGATTTTCCATGGGTACTGTCTCAAACAGATGTTTTGTTGATCGAACATCACCTCCTACAATCTCCTCTGAAGGTAGAGGTCTGGCATTGGCGTTGTCTTTCAGAGTATCCATAGGCTGAGTCTCAAACACCAGACAGTGCTTCCTCACATCAGCACCAATTATTTCCTCCTTTTGCTTCCTGGAACTATCCCACTCCTCATCCTTAATAGTGTCAAGAGTCTTTGTCTCAAAAATCCATGTACCTTTGTTCACACCCCCTTGAATGTTGTCCTCCATGGAAATACCACATATCAGCTTCACCTTCGCAGGGTCTTTGTTTATCATATCCAGGGGCTGGGTTTCAAACATCCAGCGTGATGTCTTGACATCTCCTTTCTCAGTCTCCTCCCTGCGTATGGTGGTTATCTCCAGAATCTCTCCCGAATCTCCCCTTATGACACACATGGGCTGGGTCTCAAACATGCGGGTGGTTGTCTTCACATCCCCTTTGATCTCTTCCAGCTCAGACTTCAGGCTCAGGAAGTGGCTCTCCTCAATGGTTTCTGTTTTACCCAGGGAATCCAGATGCTGGGTCTCAAAAAGATATCTAGCGGTTTTCACATCTCCACCGCTAATGTCTTTGGTGATGACATCTGTCTCCTGCTCATCTTCTTGGTAGATCTTATTCAGGCAATCTAGTGGCTGCGTCTCAAATAGCCACGTAGCAGTGCGTACGTCTCCTCTCGCGAGATCGGTGGATTTCTGTGACTGCTCAGCTGACTCAGAAGTCTCTGTCCCCAGAGCATCCATGGGCTGAGTCTCAAACATCCAAGCTGTGTATCTGACATCTTTGCCAGCAATGATTTCCTGCTGGGCAATATTCCTCACCTCGTCCTCATCTGGGGTTTCATCTTTTATTGTATCTAGTGGCTTGTTTTCGAACATCCAGCGCATGGACTGCACTTCGCCTTTAAGGATCTCATCCCATTCCAGGTCCTCTCCATCAGGGCTCGAACATTTACTCGGGCTGTTGCCGTCATTTTCAAACATGTAGCATGCCTGTTGGACATCACCCATCATTTCCTCTTGTTCCAAGTCCTTCTTTTCTGCTTCAGTAAGCTGACTAAAGAAGTCCGCTTCCAGGTTCTTTCGGACCTCTGGATGAATGTGCTTGTAGAGGCGCTTCATTTCAGCCATACTCTTATTTTTAAAGTACTGCTCCTTACTAACCGTGTGCTTAGGATGGGAGGCTGGCTCCTGATGCTGGGAAGAGACGTAATCAGGGATTTCCTGTGATACATGCACCAGGTTTGAGGGTGGGGGAGGGAAATGGTCGGTCATCTCGTACACCACTGACGAGGCAGATGCTACTGATGAGGCAGTGGCAGTCTTTGAGGTGGAGGAGGTGTCATAGCTTGTCATGGTTGAAGCTTTGGCAGACTGATTTACTGGTGCCCATTGAAACTGATTGAAATCCACATCAACCTATGGTTTATAAGTGGTTTTGGTTAGGACAGAAAGGGACAGCTTTGAAGTACAGAGTCAACTATCGACCTAAAATAATAATAATTATACATGTTATTTCAATAATGTGTGCAGCTGCATGAAATTTCCTTTCCAAAGCTGGAAGCAAAAGCACCAAATAACAAACCTAATTTGGATGGAAATGCACAAATGAAGACGCATCTCCAGTCTGTCAAACCTAGACATTTTCTGTTATGCATGTTCCTAATTACTGACTTGATTGAAATATTCATTGAAGATCACTTTAACTACACAGTAATGTGAGTTCTTGTTTTTGTCTGGGATTTCCTTTTAACACTGTGCAAAAAAAAAATTCAAAATTTTGGCTGTGTAATGACATGAGAACCTTTATCCATTCCAATTTATTCTCCATCAACTCATGGCATGTACAATTTCCTTTTGATGATTTCATGATGTGGCCTCATCATTATGCTGATACCTCATAAAAAAAACCCCGAACTATCATATATTTAGATAAACAGACAGCATCATTACCTTAATTTCCTTGGCTGGTGCAGCTTCCTCAATCGTTTTTTCATACTGCTGCTTCAAAGCCTGAGTGGAAACCTTTGGTAGGTCCTCTCCTCCAATGAGCATAACTGAATTAGACACAAGAAGAAGGCTGCCTCATTAAGTCATTCGCAGTGAGGGAGCTCAGGGGTATTGGAAAGAGAAATAAATCATTTCATTAAAAACCTGAGTAGTTTTCATTTTCTGAAACCATGCAGCTGTGATTGCCCAATTTCCACTTTCCAATATTTTACCTTCCTGACTTTGCCCTGATTAGATTTTCTGCTATGCACTGAATAGAAAATCATCTGCAGTCATTTTCAGAGCTCATCCCTTATTCAGCAGTAGTGGGAACAATCATTAATATACAGGACGCAAGCAGTGCTGTGATAAAAACGTGCAAATTACAATATAAAAAGCATGAGCAGAATAACCTGTTTCATTGTGACGGTTCCCGTAACTGGCAACCACATTGTTATGGTGGACTCTTTCATCGTGGATCACCTGTGAGAAGATGGTGGAAAATCATTAGTATACTGGCAACTGGCACTGCAGCCTCCAACTGTTTTCAATCAGTGCGAACTTAAAGGCTTAGCATGAGGCTAATCTTCTGTATAGGGCACATAAAGTGCAACAGAAAGTTCTGAAACAACCAGAGAACTCAGACTGGGTTCATCAGCAGCTTGTTAGTGGTAAGATGCTACCGTGCAGCTGGTGACAAATTGTGAGTGTCACAGCCAGTACCTCTTGTTGATTGTGAGACAGAGTTGCGGTGGGGACGACCTCTCTGGCGCTGCTCCTCACTGTCACCTCTGAGGTGCTTGACATCTCCTGACAAATGCAGAGAAATGACAATATGAAATCCCTCTCGCATTGACAACACGTATGCACAAATCCTCCGCACAGAGCGAGCTGTAAGAAACAGCGGGAGAGTAAATATGTCTTAATAAGACCTCTGTAGCCAGCAACAAATGTTTTCCCGTTACAGAGCTTCCTTCTAGGGAACTACTAACTTCAGATTCCACTAAAGGAGATAAAAACCAATAGATTACAAAAACTGTACGAAACTGCGTCAGCCACTTCCTCCAGTGAGATTCATGCAATTTGAACGAGATGAAAGAGAAATATAATATTTGAGCTTGTATCCTCTGCTGTTAACATGAAAGATACATTGGGCGGAGGGTGGGGGGGGCATATTATTATGCCAGAATAATAATATCTTTCCTGGCGTACGGGCGGTTTTAAAAGAGAGCTTGGATATTTCACCTGTGGAGAAAACCTGAGCGGAAAGTGGATGGCTGCTGCAGCACAGGAGTAATAACTCGATCAAACAGACGCTTCCCCTCAACAAACCCCGATGTGAAATTTAGCATTCAGCAAGGTCCTTGTGCGCTCGATGAATCCACTCTGCTTTCCCGCCTGAATGAGCAGATGGGGAGAATGCATGGCGGTGGCAGAATTGACCTTACTTCACTGAGATCCGGCCCTGTCCCCGGCTGCTAACGTGATCTGGCATTTTCCTCGCACGCTGCGTGACAGCGCCACATACTGCAGACGAGCACAGTTCAGGGTGCCTTCTTTGGTCTGACCTAAAAGTACAGCTCGGCGGCGCAGTCCTGGCAGCCGACTTTCTTTTCCATTAAACTGCTACAGTAGAATTTAAATCATTCTGTGGCACTCATATGTTCCTCACTTTACAAAGAGCTTGTGAGCGGAAAGCACAGCAGCACTCTTCCAAGTTCAGCTTTAATAGAAAAAATGCTCCCTTTAGCTTAGCGATTAGCTTAGCTCCCACAGAACACTGCGTGGGGAGCCTTACTCATGGCATAAGTCAAGCTCTCAGAAAGAACGCAAAAGAAGCCATTCCTTTTCGCATTCCGTCCGCTTTGTGCTACAGAAATAGACATCACCTCATTCACTCATCGCAGAGGACTTCAGCAGTGATTAGGTTCTCACCTGGACAGATCTCTGCTCGAAATGGATCTGGGTGACGCTGGACTGAGAGGACGAAGAGGCAAACTCCTGGTTCTCAAACTGTCTCTTCACACTGGCCAGGCCACCAGGCAGCGAACAAGCCTCCGACTCGTCCATTGTCTATTAGCAGAAAACACATAAACGTCAAACACACCTGGAAAACCATTTGAATGCCTATTGTAAATTAAACACACTGCAAACCTACCAGTTGACATTAGATTTAGGAGATTGGACTTGACCTTGGTGAACCAGAGTCTGTTCGTATTGATTGTGAATATGCTATACATTCACTTATGCTAATATAGGCGACTGAAAAGGCATTGTGATGCTTGTCAAGCATCAGCAGTATCGGTGTTGTTTTAAAGACGGCATGAATGCTGTAATGTTAAGAGGTGAAATGGTTACTGTGCGAGCGTGTGACAAGCAGAAAGGTACATGTGCTGCAGCAAATACTTTTAATAACACCGAGAGACAGAATATAAGATCTTTGTGACACGACTAGCTGAAAAGAAATAAAACCCAAATTAAAATGAGTCGTTTATTGCGTCTTAATTTGTAGCAGAAATATCAGAAATAGCAAAGATGGCAGGCACCCAGTTTTAATGGATTTACCTTTTCCATATCTGTGCTGCAACAGAGAGTGAAATATCAATAGAAAATGTAGTCTTTCAGATTAGTCAGTTTAACGGAGCAACAAAAGCCTTTCAATACTTTTTACTGAGCTACGGAAGGAGTTTTTTTCTTTCAACCTGGAAAATACAAAAGATTGGCTTCTTTGCAAAGAGCAAGAGGAGGAGGAGGAGGAGAGAAAAAGACTTTATAAATCTCATCAGTAAGGAGAATGCAATCCTCACCATACGAGATCAGATACAATAATCTCCTTTTGGGATTGTCAATTACTTTCCTAATAAAACATTTATATGTAGGCTTCTGCATATATAGCTTCTTGGAAACTGTAATATGCTGTGTATGAGAGTTTCCAAGCTTGCTTCTATACGTGTGTGTGTGTGATGAACAGACTCACCCGTCACCTGCAATGCAATTTTAAGTTATTGCAGAGGAGTTTAGGTCAGTGACGTTTTATGGCAGGTCACAATGTTATTAATATTTGACTACTTCAGGGTACGATATCGCCACACGACATGACATGAAATCAACATCTCTCATCTAAAATGACTGTCATGGATATAATGCATCATGTGTATCTTTTGCTTTGTCTGTCAAAGCACTTTGCAAAACTCTGTTTTTAAAAGGTGCTATATAAATAAAGCTATTATTATTATTATTATATACAGTCATTTGTAGGAGACAGGGCTGCGGGATGATCGACCGGACTGAAGGGTGTCGATCAAGGCTTCTGCTATCTTTAAACACCTTGTCACGTGTGTGTGGACACGCAGACAACAGCTGCAAAGGTTTAGCGGAGAAATAAGATTCCTAAGCAGATTCCCTCTGGCAACATGCACACAAACATCCACGTTCAGCGGTCAGAAGCCACCACATGTGACTGAATTTTAACTGAGGTCGGGGCCGTCGCCACACCGACAGTCAAAGTGCAAAAGAGGATCATTCAGTGGTGTCTGAAGCGACTGTTTGGGAACAGCTAAGCTCATGCATTGGCATTGTTAAACTGTCGATAAAAGAACACCGAAGATTTATTGAATTTGTCCCGTGGTTGTTGAATTTGAAGGATAATTACGCGGCGCGGCCATTTCTGAACGGCAACAAGGCACTTGAGGTAGTGCTTTGCTGTGATGTTAGCGCAGCTACAAAAGCACTCTGTGTTATGTTGACGCCTCTCATCTGTTCTGAAATGGCTGCTAAGCTTGGCCTCAAGTGGCTTGTTGCTATGCAGACCTGTGGCCAGCTAACAGTTAATGCGTTCACTGAGAATCACCACTCCACCGATCAGTAATGCTGCATAATGGAGGCAACGTTCACTTATTATTACTGTTAATTAGCATTTGAATATGGTTTTTTTCATAATGTTTTATAATTACTGTAAAACAAAGCCACGTGTGCCTTAAAGCACAGAGTAAGCATGCAGCTGCTGGTTATGTGCAAAGACTCCAGGAGGTGGCAGGTCGCCCTCTGCTAACGCACCACAGCGTGGCCCTGATGGGATGCACACTGGTTGTTTATCACCCGTCAAACCAACAGATTCAAGGGCTGGACGTGAAGCTTGGATTACTGCATTTAACCCTAAGAGCTATGATGACTGATGTCTGATCGGAAACCAGGGAGTCCAGTGATGTCTAAAACTTAAAGAGCGGAGTTTGTCCAAAAAAGAAAAGCGCACAGCTTAAAGCTTTTGGTTTTACTATCAAACTATGTGTTCGGGATACACAAGCTAACAGCTCAAATCTGTACCTTTAAACTGTAATAAATGTGCAAAGCGATATGACATTCAAAACTGCTCAAGAAGACATATATCATAAGAAGCGAATAGTGACACAGAGCTCGAGTAGATTATAACAGCCATCCACGCTGCATTTTAGGTTGTAATATAAAAGGTGACACTAGCATTGGGCCAAAGCAACCCATTGTTTCCCACCTATGAGCACTGGGTAAGAAGTGCGTTGATGAGATAGCAGGAGTCTTGAGATTTTTGGTGCAACGTTGTAAACAGACACAAAAACACTCATTTGAAAGATCACATCACACTGGTCTGGAGCAGCTGTGAGCCACTAAAGTCAGGAAAGACTGCAGGAAGCCACAGCGAGAGCCAGAACGCTGCAGCTGTGAAAACTAGCAGGTTGTTGCTGCTCTTCTGTGTTGCGTTGCTGGGTGGTGAGCTCCCGTCAAGTAACTTTATAACGCATCTTTTTAATTGGTGTTTCTCTCTCTCTCTCTCTCTCTCTCTCTCTCTATAGTGTCTCTCCCTCTGCGTATCCAAAAAAAAAACACAGAGCTGCAGATTAAACACCTGGTCCTCTCAGATGTTATGTATCAGTGCAGCGGATATTTGTATTAATTATTTGTGCCTGTAAACAGGAACACCTTAAGATACATATTACAAACACACAGTTTTCACCTGTGCTGCTTTTATTCCTTTTTAGCTGGAAAAAAACAAAAAACCCATGTGGGGTCCTTTAGTCCTTTAAATACTTTTTGTATATACATAATAGGACTGAAAACCCACATATTGTTTCCATGCTACACTTATTTACTATATCCTTTGCTGCTGCAACTCTGCTAGTCTGGCGGACTAATAAAGCTTCATCTTATCTTATCTTAAAAAGGGCCTCCTAAGTAAATCTCCCCAATACGCAGTAGTAATAGTAAAATGTCCTGACATCTGGATCAAAGCTGGAGACAACTCATGAAAAAGACTTTTATCTATGGACGATACAAATGAGACAAAAACAGAAATATTTAGTAATTCCTGGGACGCCCTACGTCCATTAAAAAGGATGTACCATCAGCAGATATAAGATATAAGTCACTTGTTGGTGCAGCGGACCAATCAGCCTGTGTCCACTAGCTGCTGTTTCCAGACACCTCTACCTGCTCCTGGTGACGGTTTTAAAGTAAAACTGAAAGCTTGTCAGAGTTTGCCAATTGCACGTAATATTAAGAGAGAGCATTTTCAAACTCCCCTTTCTCCCCCTAAAACATCTGTATCCTTGCAAGCGATATTTCCGTTGTGCTGTTACTGTATGCACTGCAGTTTGTTTACCAGGAAACAACAGACATTTTCCAGTAGAATGGGGCTTTACTTTAGATACTGAGCAGACTTGTTGTAACGGCCTTGGCTGGCTAACTGCTCACACAGTTGAATTATTGGGTTTATAGAGTGCATGCTTCAAAGCCGCTGAGGCTTTTTGGTCCGTGATGACTAATGACTAATCAAAGGAGGAACATGATGTGAAGGCCCGCTGATGTGCTCGCCCGGCGTGTGCTCTTCTCAATTTGCTGCAAAACACAAATTCTTGGGCTCTACAGATGCAGTTAAAATGACATGACATGGTTATAAAAGGGTCTGTCTGCTACCTGTTTGTAAGATGTGCGTGTGTGTGTGTGCGTGTGTGTCATTCCAGTGTGTATGCGTTTATGCCATTTTAAGGACGTTCACTTTCAAATAACATGCTTATGTGGAAACGTTACAAATGAACCGTGCAACGAAATCAAGCGCTACAAGCCTGAAGTTGATCCCGATAAAGGGCTTTTGTTCTCATCTCGTCTCTAAGTAACTGACTATCTGCGTGTTTCGTATGTGAGCAGCCAATACAGTCTCTGTGCATCATCCACATTCGCAGAATCAACTTCTGCTTTTAGCCTACTAAACAAAGCATTGCGCTGTTTCCAGCAGAAAGGACAATAGAAAATCTAATTAACAACTCCGCAGCCCTGTACAGTGTGAACTGACTCCCAGTCCCACTCTAGACCCGTCCACCCTTCCTGTTCAGTACTGAGCCTTAGGACAAATACATCCTACCATCCCACCAGAGCCCTGGAACACCCATCCCATTTCCCTCTCTCAGAATACCAGTTCTCACTGATAGCCGATTTATAGTTAGGGGAGAATTCAATGAGAGAAGTGGCATCATAGACATTAGCAATGCTACCCCGTGAATTTAACAGTATAATCAACACATTTCTCAGCGCCTGCATATCCTCACTGCCATCTCTCGTTACATCCATGTTGAAGTACCGTCTTACCGCAGCAGAGGAGGAACCGCTGGCTTCTTCCTTGGACACGGCAGCCTGATACATCGCCAGCCGCTCTTTCACAGACACCGGCTCTGCGTCCTGGTCCTCGGCGCTCGGGGCCCAGTCCTCGGGAAGTCCTGACCTGGATCTACCTGCAGCTGCACACACACACACACACACACACACACACACACACACACACACACAAAGTTTGACTACCCTGTAAGATGCGAATGCCCTCCACCAATGCATGGAACCCAAACTCAACTTTACGTATTGGTTAGATATGTCTCCTCAAGAGGTCTGCTGGTATGTCTTATTAGTCCTTTGGCAAGTCAGTGAAGACTGAGAAAGAGAGAGCTTGTTCTATTGTAATCGGACTGAGATCATTATGCATATATGCAAGAATAAATGCAGTTCATTGTCTTTTTTAGATGTTTAAGAGAGAATAGCACTGTTACTAAATGTTATAATCACACTGTAGTTCCTACTAACACATTTATACACTAAATGTACCCGGGTGGTGTCTTTTGACATATAAAGTATTAAAGCGACCCCACAAGCCTAACCAACCCAACCTGCGGTTGATATCTGCATAGCTCCAGATACTATATTTTAACCAAGAAATGGCCAGAGGCAAACAACCCACAGCTGTTGACACGAAACCGAAGCGGAACACCCATCAATTGCCCAGTACTGCTTTATCATACGTCATATTGCTCAACACATCCCTGCGGATAGCCAATTACAGAACACCACTGATTTCACATTTGACTTTTCTGTGCTACAAAGCATCATTAGGCAACAGAGTAGGCTCCATTAAGGCTCAGTGTACACCCACACTGGACCTTTTAGCTCTTGGCATGTTATCTCTCTCCGGGCAACAACACCGTAGGATGAAAGAAGACCCTAAATAGACATTTTTCTCTCTCATTATGTGCTCATAGCGTAACCCCTTGACATTTCAAAATCCTCCTTCTTGTTGTGTTCTTGCACAAGGAACCTACATATTTTCTCCACACGTATGCGTGCGAGTATAACTTTGGCTCAAAGCAGATGTCAGTAGGAGTTCTACTTGAAAACTGATGGATGTTTATTTGAAAAGTCTGACAGCAGCAAAGGTGCCCTTGGTGCTGTAGTAGTATAGAGATTAGCAAGAGACTCCGCGCTTAGTGGTATAGTACATACCGTTCATGCTTGGCTGCGCAAAGCAAGCTATCTTAACGCTTCTCTGAGCCCACTTATAGTATATCTCTGACTACAATGGCTCGATATAGCCCACTCGTGGTATCCATGTCATCAGAATGAAACCACTGATTTTAGCTCTGTATCTGGTACGAAAGCTGCACGATTTCCGATATAATCCAGTCTAATTAACTAAAATCTAGATAACAGCGAAAGTTGATTCCAATAGAATTTACGCAGGCTGGATCGGTGGATCTGTCGCAGTATCAACTGCTCCACAAAGAGGACTGGATTACAGACAGGGATCACATAGACGTTGATGGTACAAGTCCCTCCTTCGAATAAACTGTGCGAATGAAAGTGAGTGACCGCTAGCTCCAGCATGCGAATAGTCCCTAAAACGCCAAGCTTCTACAACAAAATGCGTTGCAACAATGCTCGGATGTGGGCCTCAATACAGTCGCCATGTGACAAGAGCGTGCTCTCCTCATACCACTAATTTTAACTTTCTGCTATGTGTTAGTGTAACCAATAACCTGTCGGGGAGATAGGCAGCGTCTGAAAATAAAAAGGGTTTTTACCCGCAGCATCCTATAAATATGGGTCAGAAATCCTACACCTGAGGCTGCGGTGGAGCCCAACACTGGCTTGATGACAGAAACACAAGGATAGTGCCCTCATTTATCATCCGAGATAAATGTTGTCACGGTCTGAAGCTGTCAGAGAGGCAGAGACGTGGGTTTTTTTGATGCTTTAGAGCGGTGACAACAGTTTTCTGGCTTCGGAGGAGGGTATGCCGTATGCAAAGCTGCCATAGCACGGAGGTGAGGTAACAGGGGCTTTGGAGGGGGGGTCTGACTGGAGAAAGAATAAACCTGGCCTTTTTATAAACTGGCTCCGTCTGCAGCGTCATGTTCCCCTGTGACAGGGGGATTTATGGAGTGGAAGTGCGCGTGAGAGGGGAATAAAAGGCGAAGGAAACAAAGGAGAGGCAAAACTGAATAACTTCTAACGAGACCAAATATTTGGAAAGATTTGAAAGTCGTTTCACCGTCTCCCTGCGCTGTCACTAATTAGGACTGGCGCCAACAGATGTTTAGTTAGCTTTAATAGTCTCACTGTTTACGATGCCCCGATATAAGGAGACAAGTCTCTGTTTACAGTGTGGTACTGACAGAAGATCGGCACACATTTTTTCACAGGCTTACACTTATAACATGTGTCACTTCATTTCCTTTTTATTGATGGTGATGACGGACTGCTAAGAGGCATATAAGTCATGGAACGAGGGGGGGGGAAAGTTAAAAGTTAACAGGGGGCTGCTGCCGGTATGCACGACTCAGTGGCTATATCGGGCCGAGCTGAGGGCCGCTGACCTCCCTGTCACTGCCTCTTCCTTGCTGCCTGTGCTGAAGGCGATCAGAGGCGAGCCAGCTAGAAGTGAGGGCCGTGAAGGGCAGCGTGGGGTGTTTATGGCAAGAGGTGACAAAGGAGAACGTGCCCAGGAAAGAGAGAGAGGGCAATATTCAGAGAGGGCAGCATTGCTTTGTATGCGCCAACCCAAATCAAGCCCCGTAGATCTGTGTCAAGCACAGGCTGTCCGCTAATCACAGAGGTGTCACCCCCTTCTCTGCCCTCTCCTCGCAACAGAAGCCTTAAGCAACCCAATTTTCTGTTCATTACTTACTGACCAAGGATTCTGCTGGTGAGGTTTGACAGGAGAGCCAAATCGAGCTACACTAATTGAAATGTCAGCCATGGAGGGCGATTTCTTCCTTACCGACGAAAGCAAAACAGGCACAATAATTGAGCTGTCAAATCTATCAAAATAACTTCTTCTCGCGGAGAGTGGATTGCCCGTGGGCGCTTCCTTATGCTGGGCTAAGCACTTTGTCTCTGATTTGCTATGCTTTCAGAATGTTCCAGATCAGATTGCTGCTGGTTATGTCTGGCGGAAGGAAACAGGAAGGGCCCATGCATGTTTTATGACAACGCACAAATCCCAGTGGAATCACGAAACGCGCTGCAATATCACGTCTCATTCTTTATGAACCTCCAGCACCTGGTACGCCAACATAAATCAGCCCCTCCGCTTCATCTTACTTACGATTTTGCACCAGAGATTCCTCGTGTCTGCGCAGCCGAGGCATATCAAACCAACTAATTATCGGCGAAAATGTCATCTACCATTTTTAATCTGTCCCCTTCCACTTGTGCTTTTGTGGGAAAGAGCTGTGCTGACAGCGGGGTCGCGCTGATACAAGAGTGAGCCTCGGAAGGATGACAGTCCACACACACCGCTTACCTTCTTTAACTGGGCAGGTTTCTCTGTACGTCAGACAACAATAGAATCCAACAGAATGGAAAACGGCCTCGGATCTCCAGTAAATGAAATAGGGCTTGGTCGCCCAGCCTCAGCTCAACGCAGAAAGCAAATTCTGCCCAGAGATCCAACAGTGAGTCTTGGAGACCAGCTCCAGCAGTGCGCTCCACGGCTCAGTGAGGTCCAGGCAACCAGTGACAGCTGATTTTATTTTAGAAGTCCCCCTTCGTAAAAATAGGATGGACTTGGGGGAGAGGGTAGGTGGACGGGGGTTGGCTTTTTTTTTTTTTAGCACCGAGGTACCCAACATGCTCTTAACCTTGTGTCACAGTAGTCTTATGGAAACATGTCCCACACTGTGAGCTGCGAAGCAGACACTCGTTACACCCTTCACGTGGCATTTGAAATCACGGCGTGTTGGCATGGAAAATATCGCGGCGTTGTATGACTCAGCACAGGCGGTGCGAGACATATTTCATGCGCATACACAAATGAAGACAAACATTTGGGAAGTGAAGTGAGAGGGGGCGACATGGTAACAACAGAGGAAAAAACATATCACGCACAGATTCTCTTTGAAGAGCAGCTCTACGTATTGGGATGTATCCATATTTGCTTTCTCGCAAAGAGTCAGTTGAGCTCGTGTCTGCGTGCTAAATATAGAGAGGCAGCCTGGAAGCGATTAGTCTAGCTTAGCATAAAGACAACACCTCTAAAGCCCACCAAGTAATTCTCATTTGTTTAATTAGCACACAAGCAGACATGTGAAAACAGGTTTCACAGGAAATTACATGCTCGAGCTATTCCACTCTGGATATGTTCAACGTGGCAAATGATTTGAAACGTTCTGCACAGAGGAGTTGAGTGTTCACCTCTAGGTGAAACCTTTGCTCCCTCTAAAAACCCATCTTGTACACTCTGTGCCTGCCGTCCTGATGCCTTTGAACCTTTACAAATCGGCTCCTCGGACGGACAGTAAGGCACTTCATCCAATGCAGAGTGAGGAAATGCAGTGCAGTGCCCGCTGTGCAGAGGACCAAGAGGACCGAGCTAGAAGACTTTACCGATCAAGACACTCAGGGAGGTAATTGGTGGAAGACAGAAAATCATAGTGTTATCCTTATTTTATTTTTGGTATCTTTCTGTCAGTTTTTCTTTCTTTCCTTCCTCCTCTTCCTACTTCCTTCCTTGGACATGCTAAACTAACACCAAACCAGCGGCAACGGTCATCCTGTGTTTGTGTCACCATCATCCCGAGGCCTTTCGTTCACCCTTTTTCAAAAACCATCCAAGAGAGAATGTCGCTTATACTTACACCAACCTACATCTATTCCCTCCGCGTTATTTGCTGTGATCATGACCTCATATATGAAACACAAGTGTTTTCCAGGAGCCCACACCATGAGGTGCCGTTGACTAGAGAAAAGTGTGGTTATCGGGCTTGTGGAGAAGCTGCACTTTGCTGATAATCCCACTGAAATTGCACATGGATTTCCTGTTCCTGAAGTGGAAAATAAACATACCCCTGTAGAATACCTAATGAAGGGCCTGAGAAAGTCCCCCGAACTGAAGTCCAGAGTGAGACCACATTCAGGTGGGCTTTCAACTAAAACAATGTCAAGACGTTCCCAATCCCTAACTATTTCATTGTCAGCTAATCAGGGCTGGAGAACGGTGCCACCACGGAGTAGACAAGGTTATATGTTAGTTTATTCTCAGGCCAAAAAAGAAGAAACACAGGACATAGTAGTGTCATTATATTATTGTAAATAATGATAAATCACCTCTTCAGATGTTTCTCTCGGTCTTTTGATCTAACAAAACAGACATATTTTCTCTCTTATGAAAGTGAAATGTAATTACGGTACTGGCCTGAATATAAGACAATGTTATTTCCTAGATGTTATGTTTGAAAAAAGTGGGGTTGTATTACATTCGTCGATTATCCATTTATGTATCTGCAACAACAGCAGATTTTCTCTTTAAATGGAGGAAGTGCTGGTTCCTATGAGTGATGCATTATGGGTGTTTGTAGCCTTAAAAGCTAGTGAGTTTCTACATTCCAGTTTACAATGCGTCTTTTCTCAGGTTAGACAGCCCTTAAAGTGTTTAGAAAGCCCAGATTAACCGGCTAATGTCTTGGGAAACGCGTTTTGCTTCCTAAACAGTGAAAATGAGGTGCATTAGCTTAAAGTCCTCCTCCACTCAAAAGCATGTTTTTCTTCTTGTTCCTGCAGTCGAGTGTTTGAGCTTCACCGTGCAGAGCGACTGTCTGCGGAGAGTTTGACACTAGAAGGATGTTTTCACATTCATCTGCTGAAAGGGGAAACTTTGTGCTCACTGAAAGTCGGATTTTAAGGGGCCGGGCCTTTGAGCATGATTTGTGACATCACAAATAGTTTGGAACTTATACAAGCGTGATGTAGAAACCTGAGGCTGCCGGTTCACATACACTGAGGATGGACTTTAGGAATGAACATTATTTGCATACTCGTAGATTCTGGAATGTTTAATGAGCTAGAAGAAGCTTTTTAAGGATTTTATGTGGAAATTATACTTATTTTGTAGAAAAAAACATATCAGACACACATTACTGTTCCAAGCAGACTATTTGTATATACTGTATGTTTTAATACTAATCCTTAACTTGAAGATATACTTGGACTAGCTACATTAATGTGAAATTTGCTATCTTAACCTTGGACTAATAGGCCTTGGTGAAAATCTCTGGTTTAAGTGTTTCTCATCCAAAAATGTCCCCCTTAGATGGTCGGGTGAGCAGTGAACTAAGTTTAGACAAAGAAGTTGTAGACAACGTGTTAATTATTGACCTTGAGAGGTCCTGGTATGTGGATTTTTCTAACTTTTCTGCTAACCTAAGCTCATTGTCTGCTGGCTCTAGATTCAAATTTAGCACACAGACATAAGAGTGGTATCAATCCACTCATCTAACTCTCAGAAAGAGAGCCAATGAGCATATTTCCCAAAGTGTCAAACTCTTCCACTTGAGTGGGACTTTTGCTGAAGTAGTGTTTGTAAGATAATGCAAAATTTCCCTTCATTTCCTAAGATTTTCTTGAGCCAGTGCATCCTGGTGATCTGGGACTTTTTGGATATCTGCAGTGTAGCTGGGTGGAGTGTCATGCCCCGTCTCCCTCTGTCCCCTTATTTCCTGTGAGCATTCGACTGCATATTATCTGATAAAGGCAGCATTTGAAATAAGAAGACACCATAATTAGAGTACTATGAATGGGACCACAAGCAGAAAAAAATAACATGTTTAATTCACAATTTACTAGTGTGATCAACATTGTGTAGGGCAAACTAACAGCCACAATCAGATCCGCAGGCATTGTCAAATCCTGGTGAAGATATTTATTATTATATACAGTTACACATCAGGGTCATCGATCTAAGGTTTGTTAACTAAAACTAGCTACCATTAGCTAGCCTAAGCTACCCAGGTTGAGCAAGGTGCATCTTACTTTGCATTTGTGAAAGGAAGATTGTGGTTTTTCCTCTTTTAAAAGTTAAAACGCTTTTTTCTCGCTTTAAAGATTAAACGTAGGTAACATAAAAGAACAGACAAGATAAGCTCTCAATAACAACTCCTAGCAAACAGTGCATCCACCATTAGTCAAGGTGAACCCAAAGATATTACCAGTGTAATCATGATAAAAACACACTCAGATTACATGACCTTATTTGCTTGGCAAGGTTAAATTTAAATGTCAAGAATTTCAGAAAACAACCACTTTACACATTTGTATGCAAGCTCTATACGGTGCGCAGTGAATTGTACCACAAACCGGCCGCGCATCAATAGACAATATAAATAAATATACTTGATTTTCAATGACCCGTCTTCATGCCTTTTCTGTGTGCCCTGTAATAGTCACTAAGGGGATCAAATACGAAAGTGACATGAAGAAAATATTTGCTTTTCCTAACAATATTATTATAAAGACATCATCATTTGGCAGGCAAATCTGGGAGGAGATTAATTACAACAAAAACAGTCAAATCCAGTTCCAACTGGCAGCATTTGCACACTATGAGCACATCTCCTGGGACAAGTGTGTCTGACAAGTTTACAGACCAACATAAATACATATATATTAAATCATATAATAAAACACCATCCTATTATCCTACTAATTCCCATTGTTGTGCGTGCCACAGAGCCGGCCACAATTCCGTGGTGGTGACTCTGGTGTACCGCCTGTTACCGGACAATAAAAACCACAACTAACAGACTGAAACACAGCACATATCCCAGGGCTGTTGCAATCATGAATGAACACTGAAGGGAATGTCTCTTCCTATTAACCTGTGACACTATCTCAACATGTGCAATGCGTCATTTATTGTGTTTATTTGAAATCTCTGTACATACGTAAAATGTCTAGTATGACAGTGACATTGTTTCTTTATTTTTAAAAACACTGATTGGGAGCACATGTGATTTTGTTGTACTCCTGCATAATGAAAGATTCCGATTCTGACACGAGAGAAACAAGCAAATAAGGAGACCTGTTTAGAAAGAGCGGCAGCATGGGGATTTAGAGGCGAGCTTTGCATCTGGTTTTAAAGCGCAGTTACTCTTTTATTTGAAACGCTACGGCTTTGCAGGGAGCAGCTCCTGTAGCACCCCTGCCGACACCATCAGCCATTTGACCTGGCGGATTATGCTGCGCTTGCGTGACAACGTGTCAGCAAAGACGAAAGCCGTCGCTCCGACGGGACAACAAGAACGCAGAGGATTGTCAGGGGGCTCCATCTTTAGACCAAGCACCGACATTTAGAGAAGCGCAGGGGGCGACACGAAAGCCTGACTGATCACAGGTAGAGATGGAGGGGCTCTCAGTCTGCATGTGTGAATATGCCGAGCGTGAGCATGCACGGGCGAATGTGTGAGTGTGTCTGTGCGTGTGTTCAGCACCTCAATACCACTTTGAGGCCTGTCAACACTTTCAAGGTTTTAGCTTCTCACTCTCTACAGTCACCCCCCTTTCTGTTGGTCTTTTGTTTTCAATTTTGCACTTGCAATGGCACGACATGTAAAGACATATGTGCCACCAAAGCATAAAAAAGAAAATGGAGGACGTAGAAAAAGACAACAGTGGGTCATGTAAGAAAACAACAGTGTGCATTAAAGCAGCTAGACTGAATATTTTGTATAATAACAATGGGTGACATGACTACTTGTATGTGAAAGTTGCAGTTCGTAGCGGCAAACCCACAGATAATTGCTAAAACAAAAAAAAGCCAAGTACAAAGCTAAAGAGCCAGATATTCTTTCTCAGACGTTGGTGGAGACCAAAAACAGACAAAAGGAGAATGACTATTGGACTTAACGTTGTGTTACAGAACCTTTCCGCTGTCCCAAGTAGCCAAAAAACCCATTATTGCAGATTTAAAGAAATTCATTATCTTGTGTACCCTATTTTCATGTGTTATGTTCATAAGATGCACAGACAGTGTAATTTTACGAACACAGAAGCTCCACGTGATCATCGTATACATCGTACACATAATGTCATCGCAACAAATTTATACTGACAGGTTATTGTACAGAGGAAATGTTTCTCTGTTTCGATGTGCAGGTGACAGTGGTTATATGCTATGTATTATCCCCTGCTGGATTCCATGATTGTATATAGAAACCAGTTTTCTGGTGGCTTAAGTTTTAAAGCACTGACCCTGAACTGCAACATTCCCAGTCTGTGACCTGTGTTGCATGTAATTCCTCTCAATTCCTGTCATCTCTCCATTGTCGCTGCCCGATAAAAGGCATTGAAATGCCCAAAAAAATCATTTAAAAAGAGAGACCTCTTTCAAGCTCCAGTTCATGGTCGACCGTTCTGTATTTATCTGTAAGGTTTTGTTTTCATTCAGATTCTTTATTTTCAGATGTTCTATGAGCTGAGTTTCTATGGATGGCAATCTCGTTTGCTTGGTTCACCACTTTGGTCCAGGACAGAAATATCTCAACAACTGTTAAATGGATTGCCATGAAATTGGGGTACAAACATTCATGGTCCCCAAAGTGAACTATTGATAGCAGCCATCATTAATGCTATTAATTCCACCTGTGCTTTTCTTGCTTTGACAAGTCAAAATGTCTGATGTGAAGAGTATTTCCATCAGCCTCAGCTGTAATTTGTGCTTAGTGCTTATTAGCAAATGACTCAGTCATGTTTTAATTTGGACATGTAGGGAGAATATACTTTATTTTGCTCTACTTTTACTACTTTTAATATACACTGCTCAAAAAAATTAAAGGATCAGTTTGAAAACACATCAGATCTCAATGGAGAAAACAAATCATGCTGGCTAATCTACACTGATATGGACTCTGGGTAATGTGTTAGGAATGAAACGATGCCACATCGTTTGATGGAAATGAAAATGATCAACCTACAGAGGGCTGAATTCCCAGACACCCCGAAAATCAAAGTGAAAAAAATATGCGGCAGGCTAGTCCATTTCATGTCACTGAAGCAACTCAACGTGGTCCTCAGTAGTTTGTCTGGCCTCCACCTGCTTGATGCTGCCTGACAACGTCGGGGCTCCTAATGAGACGACGGATGGTGTCCTGGGGTATCTCCTCCCAGACCTGGACCAGGGCAT
>JAVQJF010101401.1:0-25548 GCA_036023855.1 Gadopsis marmoratus | reverse complement strand
ATAATAATGAAAATAATATAGGAAAAACAAAAAAATATATATATACATCATGTAAAATATAAATAAAAATCAAATTTATATGTATATAATATTTTATAAGATATACATACCCAAAATATAGAATGAAACATTAATGTGATCACTTGTAATAAAGAACAACTAATGATTATATTATTCATTTTACAACAAATGCAAATATAAAAACCAAAGACACAAGAATTAAACAGCGTCCACTCATTAAGACAATCTGATGATGATGATGATGATACTTACTTGCCCAGCTCCTCGTACAGCTGATACTCTTCGGTGAAACGAGTGCAGATGACCGTTGCCATGGTGACCCGGCAGGGCGAGGGTCAAAGGACTCCCTGTCCGTCTTCCTGAGGATGATGATGATGATGATGATGGTGACGATGAAGGCCAAGAGTTTGTCTGTCTGAAGGATGGAGGAGAGAAGACAGGAAGAGCAGAAGAAAAGGCAGAAGCAGAGAGATGGAGAGAGTTTCAGCTCAGGATGGAGGAGGAGGAGGAGGAGGAAGATGGAGGGATGATGGAGAGAGCAGTGAGGAGAGCTGCGTCTCTCTGTCTCTCTGTCCTGATCTGTGGGAGACAGAGAGAGTGACGCTTTCAGATGCTCCACCTGCCCGCCCACTCTTCCCCGGTAACCAATCACAGGCCAGGACACACACACACACACACACACACACACACACACACACACAGGGTCGCCATGGTAACTGCATCCTCTTTCTGGGCTGGAAAGTAAGACTGCAAACACAGCCAGCTCAGAGGGATTATTCAGGAACTACAAATAGTACTGCTACTGCATATAGTTCTGCTATTACTGCTGCAACTCTGCTAGTAGTGCTACTACTAGTACTAGTTAGTACAGCACTAATACATTAAGTACAAGGAGGGAGAAACGAGACATCTGAACACCTTTATATTTTTGATAAATCAAACACTCACTCAGGAGAAAACCCAACACAATTGTATTTTCCAGCAAAAGCCAATAAAGAAAATTTAAAAAGAAAATAGTCAGCGAACAGATCAATAATGAGACGAACTGTTTTGCAGTGCTGGTTGCTGGTTTTATTCCCCCGAGTTGTGTTTTTCAGGTGCTCGGAGGGACGGACCGCTCCGTCTATGTCTATTTTTAGGTTTGTCTCTACAGGGACGAGTCTCTGTCTTTCTGTCACTCATCTTTTCTGCTTGGTTTCCCCATTCCAAGCCTCCTCCTCCTCCTCCTCCTCCTCCTCCTCCTCTCCAGGGAGGAGTGAAGCAGAGCTGATTGGTCAGCAGAGTTCAGACTGAGCTCATCTGGCAGCTGAAGAATCAAACTTCTCCAACATTAAAAACATGTTTCTCAAAATAAAACAGTGCTGCCAGCGCCCTCTGCAGGCTGCAGCAGCTGAGGGTCCACTCAGAGGCTGTTCTGGAGCGTCCAATGTAACCATGTATTAAAGCTGATTGAACACCTGACTGAGGCCAGTCCAGCAGCACTGGGAGTGCAGATGTGCAGATGTGCTGTGCAGTGGGAGCAGATGTGCAGTGGGCTCATAAGCAAACGTATGTGATGGCACATGGTGGTTTGTGATTGGTTACTGCAGCAGTGATCAACACATGACGGTGTGACTCAGAAACAGGTGTGACACTTTTAGCTGTTTGTTCTTCATCCAAGACGAGTCGACCCACAGACTGAAGGTGACGAAGAGCTGACCCAGAACCAGACCCTGCTGTCATGAAGGATTACTGACCGGATCTGCAGGGTTTCTGTCTGAAGTGAGACTCAAGACCATAATGAGTCCAGGTCCTACACGAGGCCTGATATTCCAGGTCATCAGGTGAATTTGGCTTTGTGAGAACCTATTTCAGTGGGTCCCTTCTGAGCCAAACCAGGATAAACAGATAGAAGACAAACGTGAAACAAACACTCGTTGGTTCTGTATTGTGAACGTCAAACCATCAACCACCATCCTGCCGTCCCCAGCCCCAAACCTAGTCCTGATTCTAATGTTAAGGCTGAAACCCAGCCCAACCCTCCATTAGATCAATGTGAAGTGCTGCCCTCTGCTGGTCTCAGCTACTCACTGCAAAGAGCTGCTGACCCACATGACACCGACAGGAGACGTCTGGAGTTCTTACTACCGCAGAGATCAATAGTCTGTCAGCCGAGAGGCCGGAGGCACCCGACTACGCTCAAGATGAAGACTTACGAACATGGTGCTGATGACGCTGTTCATTCCTCTGACAGGTACAGGAACAGGAAACACTTCCTGATCACTGACACATGAAGAAATCACAAGAAAGAAGAAGAAAATATTTATTCCCACATTTATTTCTTGGTTCTTCACAGTCGCTGCCTTTAAACAGGATTACAGTTAGAGCTCTGCTGTGATTGGTGGAAATATCACATGATGGTAGATAATTAAAAGGCTGAGAGTCCAGAAACAGGCCAGAGATAAAAGGGGTCAGGGCTGGTTGCTAGCCTGTTGCTAAGGAGCTGAATGGGAGTTCAGAGAGTCTAACTTTCAGAGTCCAGAGTCAAGAAATCCAAGTCTACAGTCCAGAGTCGAGTCCAGAGTCTAGAGACCAGAATCTACAGCAGGTGTTTGAATCGGTCAGTGCAGGAACCAAACACAGTCTAGTCTAGAACTGAAGGATGTGTCCATGCCTGTTAAAGTGTCCTTGAGCAAACCACAGACCCCCTACCTTCTCCTGGGGATGTGACCATTGATGAAGTGTGAATATGAAGACTGTCACCATCAGATCATGGTTTTGGTTAAAAGAGTCAAAGTTTGCAGAGAGCACAAAGAAACCTTCCAATTCCTGCAGGATTAGCTGGGTCAGGACTTGGAGACTGGGTCCTGGTCTAGTCCTGCAGCATCCTGGAGTGGTTCTGCTGAGTTCTGGACTGGTTCTGCAGGGTTCTTAAGTGGTTCTAAGAGTTCTGGACTCAGTTTTCGGGTCTCAGCAATGAGTCGTTTGACGCCGACCATCCATTGGCTGACTTCAGTCACATGATCGACCATCAGGGAGCGATGGATCTCATCAGCTGAGTCCCAGCAACCAGACTGTAACTCTGAGCGACAGACAGGAAGACAGGTAAGTATTCAGATAGACAGGTGTTCAGGTGGACAGACAGTAGGTATGTAATGAGACAGATTACCCAGAGACAGGGTGTCCATGCGTCTCCTGACAGGTAGGCTCAGTCTACCTGACCTCCAGCTGTCCTCCAGTAGGCGGAGCCTCTTTGCCACATCATTACACACCTGATCCTGCACACAGAGGTCAAAGGTCGCAGTCAGAGTTGAACCCAGGTTAGTGTATCAGCAGAGCCCCCAGAGGCCACCTGCCGCTGCTGTAAAACTCACTTTAACAGTCTGTCTGCAGGCAGCGAGCGCTCGCTTCAACACCAACACCACGCCCTCTACATCAGGCTCACTATCTGATTGGCTGCTGTCTGCCTCTCTCTGACTCCTCATTGGACCCAGAGGGGGCGTGGCCACAGGAGGAAGATGAGCTGTGAGGAAGAGACGTGTCTGAGGTTAGGTTCTGCATCTCTTCCATACAAAAGCCTTCTTCTGCTCTTTACCTGGATGTAGAGGGGGCGGGGCTACACCACTTGGAGGTGGAGCCATGGGATTGGAGAAGGGGTGAGTCACGGGTGGGGCTCCTGCATCTGAGGACAATCAGAGACCAGATGTTTTTAAAGCTTCAGAATTTGGAGAGCATGAAGCTGTGCCCTCAGTGATTGATCAGCTGATTGATCAGCTGGGTGGAGGAGTGAAAGGAGGCGGAGTCTGAACTCTCAGACGTACGAGCATATGTGATCAGGCCTATTGGACTTTTTATTCAGAAGTGTGTGTGTGGTTTCATTCACTTTGTGATACAACAACAAATAAACTTGAATAAACTTTATTAGCCGAGAGTTTCCTGTTGGTCAGGTTGTAAAGCAGAAAGACGCTCAGCTGATCGTCAGTGTGGCGCCACAGTCTGCTGGATCAGGATCAGCACTGAAGTCTCACCTGAAGCTGCTGGTGGAGCTGCTCTCCTGTTCAGGAGGTTCCTCTGTGGCCCACGGGCCACCTGAAGGCCGTACGAGAACTGAGGGGGGTCGTTCCAACCCCGCTCCTGGTTACCTAGGCAACAGAGACAGGGTAATCTTTAAAGGACAGTCCAGCACCCTGACGACCTGCTGCCAGTCTTGGTGAGGCGAGAACGGCAGCAAACTGTCACATACGTGAAACGTTTGCACATCCTGCCTTTTGATTAAATAAACGGCGCCTCCACAGTATTTAGATCAAATCTACAACCTGCTCCAGCTTCTGCCTTTCAAATGTCAAGCGAGTCAAACCGGACTCCACTGAATATTTGGCTTCCTTTTCAAACGAGACATTTATTCTTATTCTTAACTTATTCAAAGTTCTCAGTTTAACACAGAGCAGGTCGAGTCCGACTCTTTATAAACAGACACCCAACAATGAGCAGCACCAGAACCAGGACCAGAACCAGGACCAGGACCAGGCTCTGGCTGGGTGCGGTCAACATTACAAAGTTGTAATTGTTCCCTAGAAGCTTATGGGAACATTAAAATGGCAGATTATTGAATGCAGTTCGTCGAAGTCTCATTCCTGGGATCCAACCAGCGGAACTCTTGTGCTAGCCGTTAGCTGTTAGCCGTTAGCCTGACAGCACAGAAACCCACTAACGGAACCGGTCATTATCTGGGTCACGGAACCGGGTGTAACGCTGACACGACCTTCACATGTTGGTTGAGTCCAACCAAGCTGCAGAACACAGCTGTTCAAACTATTCATCACGGCGTAAAATGGGATTTTAACAACAACAGAAGTACTAATAAACATTTTAGCTGAATATTTGCTGTTTGGTGCCGAACTAAAGCCAACACCGAAACCACCCGGAGCTTCCTGTTACTGTTCAGGCTGGTTCTTGGATGGAGGCTGAAAGGAACTTTGAATGCAGCTCGTTGAACCGTCCCTACGTCACTGATTCCTGGGATCACACCAGCCGAACCTTGGTGCTAGCTGCTAGCCGCTAGCTGCTAGCCGTTAGCCTCGACAGAAACTATTTCACGACTTTCTTGTCAACGTTAACTTTCTTTATCGCTGTCAGCAGCAGCTCACTCTCACCCGCTTTAATGTACATGTCATCCATGTTGGACTCCGCCGTGTCAAAGTAAGCAGGCTTCTGCTTCTGCTTCTGCTTTTGCTTCCAGGCGAGGAAGCTAAGCTAACGGAGAAGCTAACCCGAATTAAAACGCCTTCCGTGTTCACTAGTATATTATGTTAACAAGCTAAAACAACAAGACCACAGCGCGGCACCAAACAAAACAACTTCCGCTCACAATTTCAAAATAAAACTTGTTGAGCGCAAAATATTTCTAACTAGTTCTTTTTATTATATTTTCTATATACTTTTTTATGGAATGAGTTTTATGTGCTTTATATTTGTCTCTCTGTCATTTATTTCTTCCTCTTATTCTCTGTGGACATTCTGGTTGTAGCTCAATATTTGTGTTTAATTACATCAGATCTTATGTTTTTCTACTGAGGCAGCAAAAATCTAGACATTAACATTGTATTTAAGAATAACATCTTAAAATGTAAATGTCAACGTTTTTTTCTGTATTAATTTGTGAGCTGTGTTGGAGGACATACAGCTCGACTGTCACGAGTTATGATGTTTCCCTTTATAATAATAATAATAACAATATTAAATGTTTGCTTGCAGTTATTTTGTGTTGTACTCTACAGTCACACCAAACGTCAGGCTTTTACTTTGCAGTAGGATTGGTCTGACTTCCTGTAATGTACTTGAGCTTCACGAGCTCCCTGCCTAAAACTTTCCGGGACACGTGGCCACTGTGTCATACCTACTGTGACGTCATCCAGCGGTGCTCTGACCTCTGGGGAGCGTCAGGTAAAACTGCTGGGATGATGAGATCCTTTGTTTCTTATTACAGTCAGAACACAGTTTCTGGTGTGGAAGAAGTTTCCCTGCAGACATCTTGTTCCATCGTAGCACATCGTGCTATAAATCCACATTTGCTCCGAAGATTAAAGAATATATCAATGCCACCCTGCCCCCAAATATTTCTACATTTTCGGCATGTTTGTGTTTGCTGTGAAAATTTACTTTAAAGTCATTGTTTTTACAGCGAAGGTCGAGCGAGGCAGAGAGTCAGAGAGGGAGGGGTGATGACATCAGCAGGGGGAGGAGAGAGAGTAGAGGGAGGGAGAGGAGGAGGAGGAGGAGGAGGAGGAGGACAACAGCATCCTTCATCAGACAGAGAGAGAGCGGGAGGACGAACGAGAGGAGAGAGAGAGAGAGAGAGAGAGAGCGAGAACGCCGGGAAGGAAATAAACATAAAGAAGAAGACTGATGGTGTCGTCTGAGAGAGGGACGGACGGAGGGACGAGAGACACCGAGACAGACAGACAGACAGACAGAGAGAGAGAGACAGGCAGGCGGAGGCTTTAACATCTGTCATCTGGGCCTGTGTGTGTGTGTGTGTTGGAGGGCGATCACTTGATTGGACCACACATGTTGGAGGGCGGAGCCATGATGGGCAAGGATTACATGTTGGCCATCCTCATAGTCAACTATGACGGTGAGGCGCGCACACACACACACACACACACACACACACACTCGTCCCTGTAATCTCACAGCCTTACGAGGACCTTCCTGCAGTCCCTGTTTTCTACACGTTGTGTCAGGTTGATTGAACAGTTACAGACACAAACATGTTTAAATGGGACATTGTGTTCTGAGCAGGGCCGGATCAACCTGCTGTGGGCCCCCTGTGACCCGGTCTGTACCTTCCTGTCATCAGTACCTGTCACCTAACGCCTATCTGATTAGCCAATTGATCTTTTGCTAAACCCCTCCCCTGAACAGCGAGCGTTTATTTATCTCCATATGTTGAAGTAGTTGCAAGCAGAGAGGTAGCCTTTAGTTAGCCTTCTGTATGCTAACCTTCTGTATAAGGATTTGATTAAACTATGTGTTTATCTGCTCTAACTTAAGCTAACTTTAGCATGCCCATTTAACCTGCAGTAGAACCTTAGCAACAGTAACTAAGGAGGGTGGAGCTTAGCAAACGGTCAGTTACAGCTCTCTGATAGATCGCTGGATGCCTTCCATTAATCACATGACCTCACTAAGATAGAAGTACAGGAACACACACACACAGATATGGCAGCGCTGTGAGACGAGATGTGTTTTTACCTCAGGTGTGTTCTGAGGGACAGGTAACTGACAGGATCAGGGTGAAGCAGGGTTTGCCCTCACAGCTGTTTGCTGCATGATTCCAATACAACAAGTCTTAACTGCTGACTGCAGTTTATTCTGTTGGTCCAGTGTATTGACCAGTGCCCCCCCCCCCCCCTCCAGTTGTATCAATCAGCTGATTCAGCATTTTGTGTCTGAGGGTTCATTAATTATTAAAATCCTCTTCAGTTTCTTCTCTTCTTCCTGTTCAGCAGTTTGACCTCGGATCACTTCGTCTGCACACTGACAGCATAACACAACGCTAATGTTATAAACTCACAAGATATATGACTAAACTGTAAATTTATATTTAACTGTATATTTACAGTCCAGAAGCTCAGATGAGGAAGCAGAAAGAGGAGAAACTGTAAAGTGGATTCAGTTTGTATCAATAAGTTATTGGTTCATATTCCCTCAGAAACACCAACTGTACAGCGATCTTTGTGTCCTGAGTTGTGTCTGGCAGGTGACCCGTAACAAGCTCCACCAACCAAATGCTTCTGCTCACTTTTAGATTAGAGACAGTTGGCCGGGGGGGCTCGCTCCCATCACACTCCTTTGTCTTCTCAATGTGATAGTAACTGACTAATAACACAAACCCCCCAGAACTGACAGTCACTGAATCATTCAATCAATCAATTCAAAACATCAGCTTCAAAGTTACTGTAGAAAAGGACACTGAAGTTTGCTCTGTGACGTCACAGTAAACACTGTAAACAGGTTAAAATGTCTTATTGATTATTTGCATGCGAGATGATGAAGATGAAGTGCTAAATCCTCAGGATGTTGTTCTTTCATTCTGTGGCTGTAATGAATGCTGTGGCCTGTAGGTGGTACCAGCAGGAGCTCTGACTTATGTCTTCATATTGCTCAGAGGACAGCTGCTGAGTTTTTATGCGTCTGTGCAGACAACATCTGGACAGACCAGAACCTGCTGCTGGATCCAGACCTTCCCTCTGGCTGGAGAACCATCAAAGACTCAACAGGAACCTACTATTGGCACGTTCCCACTGGCGCCACCCAGTGGCAACACCCCCGTCTCAGCAGAATGCCACAGCTGCTCGACACACAGGTTACACAGTATTTACTTAAATGAGCCAGTCCAAGTTAATCCAGTTAGTCCAGTTTAGCCGAGTTAGCTCAGTTTAGCTCACATTAGCTCAGTTTAGCTCAGGTTTATCAGATGCAGAAACAGAACTGGAATTTGTCTTCTTCTGTGGTGTTGCATCTCAGCAGGAGGAGGCTGTACAGCAGAGCTCCAACAGAGAGACAGATGTACCACCTGAGGCCAGGTAACACACACACACACACACGTACATACACATACACACACACACACACACACACGGTCTGTAAAGATTAAATTAATTCTGTTTTTTTCTCTCAGGTATTTGTGGCATGAAGATTATCTCACCAACCACGACCCCGACTCCAAGGTAAGACCACAACAACAACAGCAGTCCACACAGTCAGCTGTGTCCTGATAAACCAGGTGGAGTGACACTGTTTCAGGTCACCTGGACTGGACTCAGTGTGAATGTGAACTAAAATAATACAATATATTATAATATGACATTAAATAAAATAATATAATATAATACAATACAATACAATATGATGCAATATAATATAATATAACATAACATAATATAAAGTGAAAAATTAGGTCCTCTCTATTCTGGTGATCTAATCTACTCTAATCTCTCTCTCTCTCTGTTTGTGTCTACCTCTCTCTACCACAGTTTTATACAGCATTAATCTGATTTAATCTGTCTGTCTGTCAACAACTCACTGACTCATCACCTGTCTCTCTCTCTCTCTGTCTAACTGTCTGTCTCCCATCCTGTCTGTCTCACTACCAGTCTGTCTGTCAGTGTTTTGCAGTGCGGTCTCTGGGCTGGTTGGAGGTGGAGGAGGAGGATCTGTCTCCAGGTCGCAGCAGTCTTGCTGTCAGTAACGTCATCCAGCAGCTGTCTCACTGCAGCAGCCCTGAGCAGAGAGACAGGCAAGGTGCTTGGGGGGAGGTGAGACACCTCCTGAACCTGTACCTCTCTGGCTGTGGTCTGAATTCATGTTCAATTGAAGTTTTAAACCTTTTTAGCTTGGTCTTCTTAAACCTGTTCAGACTATCAGGATGTAGTTATTGTTGTCCACTGTCCTGTCTGTCTGTCTGTCTGACACACAGACAGACAGACAGACAGGACAGTATACTTACTGTCTGTCTCTGTTCTGTCTAACGTTCTGTCTGTCCACAGGGTCGGGAGATGATGCTGGTTCTGAAGAAAGACACTCTGACCCTGTTGGACCCTTTAGACCACACCTCCCTGCACTGTCAGCCAATCATCAACATCCGTGTCTGGGGGGTGGGCTGCAACAACGGCAGGTGAGCCAATCAGAGAGCAGCTGTGATCAGTCCTGCAGCTGGAGGAAACTTTAGCTGTTGTTAATCACTAAATGCTATTGGATGTATTGACAGTGAAGCGTTGGAAGGACTTCAGGGATCAATTGATTGATTAGTTCACTTGAATGATGCTGCTGCACCTGCAGGGTTCACAAGATGTTTTGCATTGATGAACCAGTTTGTGATTCAGCAGGTCTACCACAGTATTACAGGACCCGTCTGTGATGTCACTGTATGGATCAATAAAATCTCACTCATGCTCCCCGACTCATTCATTCATTGAGTTGAAAGAAACATGACACGTCTGAGCAGTTAAGAGGGTTTGAGTCTCGACAGACTTGGAGTTGTTAGAAGGTGGATGTTTTCTCTTTGGAAGGAGCTAGGCTAGCAGTTTCCCTCTGCTTCTAGTCTTTGTGCTAAGCTAGGCTAAACTCCAACAGTACTCACTCACTCTCTGATGTTTCTGCATGCTAAGATGTTAAAATCAAACTCACCTTGTTTGCACTAACACTGTCACTCTCTCTGTTTCTTTAACACGCCCCCCACCCCTCCACCTGGGCAGGGACAGGTAACCCACTCTACCGTTACCACAGATTCACGCTCATCTCACAACCTCCTGCATACGCTAGGTCACATGATCATCAGTCCATCAACTGCTTAGTCAGAATGACCAATCCACTGTGTGTGTGTGTGTGTGTGTGTGTGTGTGTGTGTGGTGCGTTCAGGGACTTTGCCTTCGTGGCGGGTGATAAGGACAGCTGTGTGCTCAAGTGTCATGTGTTTCGCTGCGATGCTCCGGCCAAAGCCATTGCCACGGCGCTGCATGAGATGTGCTCCAAGGTCAGTGAGTCTACAGGTATATTGTTCACCATGTTTACAGTCTTAGCTTAGCTTGTTAGCATGCTAACATTAGCTAAATAGCAGAAAACACAGAGTGCAGTTGGGGCTGATGGGAATGTCTGTAGTTCTGCAGGTGTTTGGTCATAAACCAAAGTGTTGGACACATTAACATGTTGACCTGATAGCGCCGCTAGATGGAAAGTTATTACAGTTCATCCTGAGGGGAACAGGAATGATGAACCACATTTCAGCACAATCCATCCCATAATGTTTCTGGACTGATGCTGAAAACACTGGATACTACATTTCCCATAATGCAACTTGATAGTGTCTCTGCCTCCTAAACGAACTCCGCAGCAACAGCTCATGATGCTTCTCCTGAGCCTCTCTGCTAAAACACAAGCTAACTTTAATGACATCACGCTCTGTCAGAGTGATATCATTGCAGCCACAAAGACCACTAGGTGGCAGCATGAGACCAAGGAGCTGATGAGCTTGGACCCCAGTTCACCTGCTAGTTCAAACATGAAACTATGTATCTGTGAGGCAAAGATTTACGTCTTCAGTAGAAAGCTATGGGCTCAGAGCTGACACAGGCAGGAAGTCAGACAGGACTGACGAGTCCGAGCATGAGATTTAATGATAAGAATCACAGCAGCCTGATCTTTAACTGTCTGTGTGTCTGTAGATGATGTCAGAGAAGACGTTGATGAGACCGTCTCGCTCTCTGACGATGGACAGCATCTCACCTGAAGACCTGCCCAGACAAGGTGACTCACCGTTCTCTGACATCACCTGCTCTCTGGTTGGTTCTCTGCTGATTCCTCTTGTTGTGTTTCAGTGGAGTTTCTTGAGGCGATGCGGCAGCAGGTCCAGAAGTTTGAGGTCCAGTACATCGGAAACCTGCCGGTGTCCAGAGCGATGGGTAGGACACAAACACGCCTGTTATACCTGAACACACCAATGTAAACACTGTAAACAAACTGTTCACACCCGCTGTTTCCACGGCGACCACCAGATGTCACCAGCTCAAGCTGTATTGAAATGTACACTGACTTGAACATGTGGCTGTAAGCAGTTGGTGTGTCTGTGCAGGAATGGAGGTGCTGAACAGAGCGATAGAAAGCATCATGAACTCTACCGACAGAGACGAGTGGGAGCCGGCTGTCATCCACGTCACTGACAACATTCTGTCTCTGTGGAAGGGAGAGGTACCGTCTGTACTCTGTATCAAACTCTGTTAATCCTCCAGGTTAACAGTCGTCACATCTCACTGTTTCTTCTGTGTGATTGGGTCCTGACAGGAAGGGGAGGAGCCTTTCTGGGAGTGTCAGGTGCGTTTCCTCACCTTTCTGGGCGTCGGCCACGATAGCCACACCTTCGCTGTGATTGTAGATGGTGGAACGCAGCAGTTCGAGTGTCACGTGTTCTGGTGTGAACCAGATGCAGGAATCCTCTCGGAGGCCGTCCAGGCGGCGTGCATGGTGAGGAACCTTCGTTCAGTTCAGGTGCTAATTCAGGGCTCCGCCTCCAATCACTTATCTTCATTCATTAAAGGGTTTTAGTTGTCAGCACGCCTTTCATGACCGTAATATTATGTATTGTGCAGATCATTCATTCCATTGATTACCCAATAAACACCTTGATTACATCATCATTAATTGGTCAGGGCATGTTGCTAGCTTGAGCGCTTCCTGGTCTCCACGTTGACATGTTGCCCTCTGCTGGTCGCTGATGTAATTTCTTTACTTCCTGTCCATCAGGTCCAGTATCAAAAGTGTCTGGTGGCTCAGACTCCCCCTCCCAGGAGCAAGTCGTGGCGTGCGACCCCATCAAAGATCAAACGGGCCAACTCCATGGACAGCGCCACCTTCCCTCCTCTCACATCCCGTCACCCTGGCAACAGCAGTGACACAATGATGATGCCGAGGATAACCAAGGGCAACAGCAGTAACAGCAATGTGAGGAAGGGGATGATGGCGTTCTTTGAAACTTTCCGTAACAAACAGGCCGCCACCTCCTAATGACAGGGGTGGGGCCATCAGAGGCATGTGACAGCGGAGACCGCCGATCCTCCAGGATTCAAACGTGTTCGCCAAGACCACAATGGTGTCTCCAGACGATCATGTGATTGGCTGAACTCTGTGTGTGCACGGTTCTGGTGGTCCAACCGGCTGATTCTGCCATCCCCTCACATCACCAGCGATGCCCCTGGAGGCCACAGTCGCCTCGACTCCTGTTTTTTTGGACCAGACATAATCAGCCAGGCGTTGCTAGCGTCCTGGCTGCAGGTTTTTGGGCAGTTTTCAGTGTTAGTGGACCGAACAGGCTGTGAAGGACCAGACCAGGAACTATTAACAACTACTGGACTGATTCATGAAGACTTGTGACACGTCCTCCAACCTTCTCAGTCGCCTGTCAGTCAACACAGAAGCATTAACAGATCTGTGGAGGACCATTTTACCGCAAAGTAAACGAGAAAACCTGTATAAACTATTAAATTATGCTACTCAGGATCACAATTAAATGTTAAAAAAAAAAGAAGATGAGATTTGAGTTCATCCTTTCAGGAGCCGACTTAAAACATAAATACTGAACACTTCAACATGATACCTTCCCAACTCTTCGCTGTCATGTGACCATGGGGATTCAGGAGGCTTCGTGTCTTAACCTCTGACCCCTGATTCCCCTTAAACAGACTGAAACGTAGCGATAAGGTAGACGGATATGTATCCTGTACGTGTTTGCTTGAAGCTTCCTGTTCAGTGAAATATTTAACCTGCAGTAAGTAATTCTGACCACCAGAGGGCAGATAATTATCTGGAAATGAGTCCTACAATACTAATACAATGTTTATTGATTCACCGGTTTCTTCTTCCATGCTTATGGGATGGCAGGTTACCATGGTTACAGCTGTTGTCATGCTCCATTATAACTCAACATGGCGTCTGGCTTAGTTTCTAATATGGAGAGAACCAACAGCCCGAATCAGTTTATACACAAAGTACAAGCACGCATCAGAGCCGCCGTGCCGCCATGTCAGCAGCAAAACGACTTTTTGTCCTTTGAGAAAAAATGTGTTTAAGAATCTTTTTCATGAATTATCAGCATCTGTGACACAGTCAGTCATGCTACGACCTTCCTGTAGAAACACGACATTATTCTTGACCTATTTTGAGTTTCTTTCTAGAAATGAAGATGTTCAACGTACTTTGATTAAAACACATTAAATCACACTTCAAAAGAAAAAAAGAAGAGATGCATTTTAAAAATGAAAAGGATGTTTGATTGACAGATGAGGAGGCGTTCATGGTCCAAACAGCATTAAAGGTACAGTCCAACAGTATCCGACCTTCCTGCAGCAGTGGGAGCTCTTAAACGCCTCGGTCTGCGGTCAGTGAACACACCGCAGATCAATACACATTTATTTGAACTTGATGTGAGCAAACGACAGTTTGACACTTTGACTTGCAGTTTGCATGTCAGGCACAAATGACAGCATGGAAGGTCAATAAAACTGTAAAGGTCTCGTCAACAGACGTGTCAACATGTAATCGCCTGATAGCTTTACGTTACTGAATGTACAGTTGGAGATGTTCATACATGTATAAGTCACTGTAACATATATAATATATAAACTAACCAGCTGCCTCCTGATTGGCTGAAGCACCTGTAGATAGAAGCTTTGGTGTGTTATATGTCCGTAGGAAATATGAGTGAGAGGGTTGAAGCAGGATGTGATGAAAACAGCAATAACACGTTTTCTCTCTTCACATCGGCACAAAACAAACCAATGATGTCATGTAGAACAAAAACTGTCAAATAAACAAATCAACATATTCTTGGTTTGCCACTGTTGTCTGTATGTAGCCCCGCCCCCACCCACAGTATAACGTCTGAGTACATTTATTAATCATTCTGCTGTGATGTCCATGACAGCCTCTCTGTACCGCTGATCCCCAGGAACCTGCTCCGCCTCAGCTCCACTGACATGGACAGCTTCCTAAAATCAGCTCCTTGGTTTGGTGGTGCAGAGCAGCAGGTTGTTCTCTGTGCACCAAAGTAGTGCAGAGTGCACTATTGTTGATTTCCTCCTGATGTGAATTCTCAGTGTTGTTTGTAATCCGGCTGATGGTGGTGGTGGTGTTGTCCTTCTCCATGCTAGGGTGGCAGTAGTGAACAGGAGGGGGCTCGGACCACAGCCCTGGGGGGCTCCGGTGTTCAGCACGAGTGGAGCAGGTGTGAACGCCAGTCTAAACAATCTGAGGCGTGTTTGTGAGGAAGTCCAGAGTGCTCACTTATCAGTGTGATGGAGGTGACCTCCTCTGTGGATCTGCTGGTTCTCAAGCCTGTCCAGTCTGGCTGGGACATGGTTTGATGTGCTGGACACCCAGTTTCACTTCATTAGATGGGGGTTCCATATCCTGCTGACCAATACAGCCTGATCAATCATTAATAAAGACACTACATGTGATGTGTGTTGGTGTTCAGTCCAAACGCTGGAGGTTGTTTGATTTCTTCAACTGGTGACAGAAACCTACCTGGAGGCTTCAGAGGGGGGGCAGGAGGACCGTTACCATGGTTACTGTGGAGGCTGCAGAGGTCATTAATAACTGATTAACTGATGTCATTAACACATCATTTATAAAGTCATTATGCGCACGTCAGTTAGGTCAATTAGGTAAAACGAGAAATCATTTGAATTAATCGATCTGTCTTTAAGTGATACTGAAACTTTAAATTGATCAATAAAGTTAATTTTCAAAAGGAACAAAAAGGAGAGAGAGGAGAGAATGGAAAAGAAAAAAAGGGAGAGGGAGAGGAAGGTCAGCAGGAGTGTCCCTCTGACATCACCCTGTCCTCGCGCTCCATCCATCCATCAATCAACCGGAGAGACAGAGCCGGAGAGAACGCTGTCATTCTGAATTTCCTGTTGAACTGGAAGGTAAGTACAGATTCGGCCTCTCGCTCCAGACTCCAGTGAAAAATACATTATTTGGTGTAAAGTGATGTCACGCATCGTTCGATGGGTTATTGGTGTTTCAGATGGTTCGTCGCACTTCAGCACAAAGAGCTTATTTAAGGAAAAAGTTGTCAAAATCTTTACAATTCTTATCAATATGTAAAATATCAGAAATGTTATTCCTTCAGTTGGTGCATCTGAAAACGTGAAGCTGCAGGAGTTTTGACCTATTAAAACCAGATTCAGACTCTTTAAACAGCTGACTGCTGCTTCTCAGGTTTCAATCTGACGTTTTCATTCGTTTTGTGCATTTACATTATGGGATGGTTTGAAAACTGCCCCACGTTCCAAAGTAACATTAGAATAACTTATTAATGGCTGCTTGTGTTTATGATCATGTTCCATATTTGTATTGATCACGAACACATGATGTAATTTTTCTACTTTATTAAACAGTAAGTGTAAAGTGACGTTCCTGTGGGCGCGTGATGTCCAGACTGCTCAGTGACAGAGAGGACTGTCTGTCTGTACTGAGGTTACCATGGAAACCGGTAAATTAGATTTGCATTGGTATGAAGGCGCTGAGGTCACATCAGCTTGTTATTCATCTTTATTTTACCTCGTAACTGGCAGCAGGCAGATTAAATCGATCAGAATCAGTTTCCTCATTGATGATCTGAATCCATTGATCGACCTGATAAACCGATCAGGTCACATGATGTTTGATCATGTTTATTAAAACAAACAAACAATGGACGAGACAGCAGCTCGTCAGTCTTTAAATGCCTCACAGACATCTGCTGACTGTTTCCTCTCTGACTCCACCCAACATCCAGATGAGTGAGCTGCCCCCCCCATACATCCCTCACCCCCCCGGCGGCCCCACGGCGCCCAGCTTCCCTTCAGGTTCGTCTGTTTCACTTATAAAGGAAACACTTGTGTGAGTATTTTTACGTTTCAGATCATGAACAACATGAAGTTGTTGTCTCAGGTTCTGCTGTTACCATGGAAGCGATCAGTTCAATCCCATTGATCTGATCATGTGACCTCTTGTCTCTGCAGTTTTCAGCTCGCCGCCTGCAGCCTTCCCCGGCTCGCCATACCAGGTACCCAGCATGCACTGCTGCAGTGTCTGCAGCTTCCTGTCATACAGAAAACACAGTAACACGTAAACAAATGTCAGTGTTACTATGGCAACCACATCTGTCTCCTCTGCAGACCTACTCAGCTGGAGGAGACCACTCCTACTACCAGGGACCACCGGGGCCCGAGGGGCCCTACATGACTCAACCCGGGAGCCACGGGTACCACAGCGCCCCCCCCGGGACCTCCCACCACTTGGACAGCCCAAAGATGTACAGAGGGTCGCCGAAACACACAGGTAGGTCAAAGGTCAAAGAGTCCAGCTTCCAGTCACACACACAGGAAGCTAGCTGAGCTATAAGCTAGCTACGTGGTGATGTCAAGTCACATGACCCCCCCCCCCCCTGCCCAGGAACCTGACCCCTCGCCTCAGGACCAGCACAGTCTAACGAGGCCCTGCAGCAGGTGGGGAGTACGAAGCACTTCAGGAAAACTGTGTTCGCTTCTTTATAAACTCTATTTACTTTGTGTGTGTTTTGCCCCCCCCCCCACAGTGTTTGTGGTCGAACAGAATCATCACAGCGGCGGCAGCAGTGGTGGCTCTGAGAATCCGTGTCTGGTGGCGTGTTCAACTGTTCTGTGCTGCTGCTGCCTCTGGGACATGTTGACCAAACACCTCTGACCTCTGACCCTAACCACCACTGAGTCTCTACTTTCCCATCATGCAGTGGGGCCGCCACGATGACACCAGCTGCTGCAGGGAAACGAGTTATTGGATAATTATTGATGATCCCACAAACGTCACTCACTTCAACTAATTTTCTCATGTGTGTTTATAGAAACTCCTGAGGACACGTGACATTTAAATAAATAAATAAATAATCAGACTGATTCTCCTCATCATCTTAATTTGACCACTTGGGGGCCACATTCAATTCAACATCAGATTAAGGAACTAACGTAAAACGGTTTCTGTGTGTGTGTGTACTCACCTGTCACAACAGCCCTCTGAGCTGTGAGTTTACAGTCAAAGAGTCTGATGGATCTTTATACTTTAAGGTGTCGGAGCAGCACTCTGGTCTGCAGACTCGAACCTGGACCCCAAAGTTCCTGTGACGTCAGCAATGTAAAAGAGCACTGATGAGACAGAAAGTCTTTTATTATCTCTTTCAAATTATTCATCACAACCCAACAGAACACTGACAGTTAATGAAATATTGTCCAGACTCCAAGTACACCACATGGTTAGCCTAGCTTAGCACAAGACTGAAAGCAGGGGGGAACTGTTAGCCAAGCTAAGTCAAAAGAGAGAAAATCAACCAGAAGTCTGTCTGGTTTTAGATATCGATCCATCCTGCAGTCAGCTGGGATCAGCTGGAGTCATCAATACAACACGGCACAATATAGAGAAGCTAACACACACTTTATGATTCTGTGTTAAGTCTGGTAGATTTCTACAATAACCAGAATTAAAACAAGCATGCAGTTCCTCTGACGGCCACCAGATGTTGCTGTGATCAAACTGTATTGAAGTGAATGTGAAAACCTCCAACTTCCCTCCACAAATACAAAGTCAGTGCAGATTTTACAGTCCAGCTCTTGGCAGAGAAAGCCACTTCCTCTAATGTGAGTCTGAGTGAAGATTTTCAAAATAAATGTTCAGCCAGGAAGATATTCATGCTTTAACGAGGTGGAGGTCTTCACGGGTTCACGGGCCAAAACCCAAATTACAGGTACGTGTTGTGCTAACATTAAGTTTCATTGTGCACTCATCTGCCTTCCTACATGGTGGGACTGATATCCCCCAACAATGAGTCATCGTATCAGCAGGAGGTAGAAGATCTGGTGGACTGGTGCAGGGAAAATAACCTCTTGGTCGTGGTCTTTAGGAGGAGGAGCCACACTCCCTCTCCCCTCTTTATTGAAGAAGCAGTGGAAATGGTCCAATGCTTCAAATACGTTGGGGTGTACATCTCCGGGGATTTGATGTGGACCACAATCATCTCCAGCATTATAAAGAAGGCCCACAAGCAGCTCTACTTTCTGAGGAGACTGAGGCAGGCCAGACTTAACACCTCAGTGCTGGTAGCTTTTTACCGGTGTGTGGTGGAGAGTACACTTACCTTCTCCATCACCACCTGGTACGGGAACTGCTCAGCTGCTGACAGGAAGGTGCTGCAGAGACTGGTGAAAGCCGCTCAGAACATCACCCGCAGCAGCCTTCCTTCCATCGAAGACATTTACATCAGCAGGTGTAGGAGCAGCACGGCTCGCATGATGGGGGACCCCACTCATCCGGCCCATGACTTGTTTGATCCCCTTCCCTCAGGTAGGAGGCTGCGGCGCATCAAGGCCAAAACAACTAGGCTCAAACGCAGCTTCTACCCAGAGGCAGCGAGGCTGGTGAAGTCCAGGCCTTGTAGATACATCTGATAGAACCTGCCCTGTTGTGTTACTGTGCTTGAACACACGGCTGTGCTGTTTTTAGATGTTTTTTACCATATTGTTTTAATTCAGTCGGTGTGCTACGTATTTGTGTTACGTGCTGTGTATTGTGCACTGTGGGTCCTGGGAACATATTTCGTTCATGTGTAAACATGTAATAACAAATAAATCTGGTCTTATCTTCATTAGCTGTTCAGCTAATGTTTAGCTGGCGAGTTAACATACATTAGCTGATGCTGCTGTTATCTCACTCGCTAACAAGCAATGAATATTTTTAGCCACCAAAATACAGTTTTTACACAACAATAAACATATAATACAGTAATATTTATAATTAACTTTCCATATAAGTTAACATTTCTCTAATTTAAGTTTGAATAATTTAGGTTTGGTTCCCAAATTATTTTGACAATATTTTAATTTTAGGAACTTATTTCCGGATACTTAGAGAATAATAAAATCAAATAACGTGGCAAAGAGTAAACATACAAATCATTTTTGTACTTCTTTTAAATGTAATTTTACATTTAGTTACTTTACTCAGTTTAGTTTCCTGCTGAGTCAAACTTTAGAGTGTAGTTTTGTAGTTTAGATGTAGTTCATGCTGTGTGACCTGCTGCACATGTGCAGTAGAGGCAACAGCTCCATTAAGTACAGTGACCTTGCTGATCTGGAGTCTGTTTCTGCAGTGGGCTGCTGGTCCAGGCGACGAGCGCCGCCATGTTTCACAGAGGCTGAAAGGGAGGCGGGAACAGTCACAACCAGCTGACAGATGCTGTCCTATCACCTGAAAGACTCCTTAGTGAGTGGACAGAGTGTCATGATGTCAGCAGTGACCTGTGCATGCTCTTCAAACCACTTCCTGTCAGTGGCAGGGTGGGGGTGTGGCCATCTGAGGCCGCAGGTGTGTCCGTTAGTGTTTCACCTTCCTGCACAGCTGCCACTTCTCTTTGTTTACACTCTGACCGTTCATCACTGCCTCTCGCCCTGCGCCGACCCCCAACGCCGTCCCAGGATCCTTAGCGAGCGGGGAAACGGGGCTTGGCCGTCCTCTCCCCGCCGGTCCGGGGAGGTGGTCTCGGTCAGAGGAGGAAGGCCACGGTGGGGGGCGGAGTCTAGAGGCGACGCAGCGCGGGCTGGGGCTGATGGAGGACAGGGTCTGCTGGCTGCCGTTGAGGAAGGACGAGTTGTTGGAGCCCTGATGGCAGCGGTAGTTGCAGTACACCTGCCAGCCCTGACGCTTCCTCTTCCAGCGACAGCGAAGGATCCGGATGAATGCCTGAAGACAAACCGACACTGAACCAGTCAGTCCAGAACAAACCACATCACCTGCAGAAGCTCAACAAACAGAAAACACTAAACACTGTCCTCATGTGTTTGATCCAGAAGAGACCATAAGGAAACACTTCTGACTTAATTCAGACACTGCAGGACCATCAGTATACTACCAAGTATTAATACTTATTGACAAGTATTTATCACTAGCCTAGTATTACCTGTTGGAACTCTCAGCTGCCTGTAACAGGGGACCAGGCAGCACTAGCAGCATTATCAGTACTATCAGTAGTAGCAGCACTGTCAGTAGTAGTGTGGGTGTTACCTGTTTGAACTCGCGGTTGTAGCAGGGGTAGATGATGGGGTTCAGGCAGCTGTTGAAGTATCCCAACCAGAAAATGACTTTAAAGAAAGTTTCAGGAGGACGCAGGCTGCTGTTGAACGCGCCTAAAACAAACAAATGTTTGGTTTCCTTGTGCAGTTTGTGGGAGGATACGTTTACACACTCAGACACTGGAACAAGATGGTGTCAGACTGTGCACCGTGAATTCGTGCAATGCACAGTGACCATAGTGCAGTCACATTGAACATGATGCAGTGCACAGTGAACATCGTGCGGTGCAGTGAACATCATGCGGTGCAGTGAACATGATGCAGTGCACAGTAAATATCGTGCGGTGCACAGTGAACATAATGCAGTGCACAGTAAATATCGTGCGGTGCACAGTGAACATAATGCAGTGCAAAGTGAACAGGGAGTAAGCTCATATTTTCAGATCAGTGGTTCACGTTGACACTTAAAATAAGAAACAGAGTCGTTATATTTTTAAATTACAGCCAGAATATAAAGCACTTTAAAATGGACACAGTGCGAGGGGGGGAACTATTGAGCTGCTGACAAGTTGACTCTGATCCACACTGCATGAAGTCAAACTGTCCGCAGGCTGGTCTCTACAGAAGCTAGCAGCTGCCTGGACCTGGACTCTGAACGTAAAAGGGAATGAGATGTTTTTCTCAGTGAGAGTAAAACCAATCTTTGATCTCGAGGTTTTCACAGGGTTTGGAGGAATTTGGAGGTTCAGGTGTTTGATGTTCTTCAGATAACACAGACACCTGAGCATTTGGATTATGGACTTGTAAGGCCATCCTGCACCTCAGGCTGCTGCCTCTGACTATATATGAAGAATCTAACCTGACCTCCGGCCTGGGCGAAAACTGTGTTTTTTATGTGAGGTTTGCAATGACATGCAAAGCGTTCAGTTGGTTTCTGTTGCAAGACAGAAAGTCTGCAGCCATGCTACCAAAATCAGCATGTAACATGCTCACAGTGTTAACAAGCTGATGTTTAACAGGTATTATGTTTACCATGTTCATTTTCTGAGTTTAGCCTGTTAGCATGCTAACATTAGCTAACTAGCAGTAAACACAGCACAGCTGAGGCTGATGGGAATGTTTTTGAAATTGTTTTAAAAATTTTAAATGTATTTTGGTCTGCGATAAATAAAAGAAACAATCAGGCAGGAGGCAAGAAAGAAGCTAACAACACAACATAAAGATTCTGCAGTAAAACGTGTCGACGCACACACCTTCGACAACTTCCTGTGAAACCTACGCCAGGGCGCCGATCTGATCTTTCCTTTTTATATTTATTCTTCTTTAAAACTTACTGTTCTTTCACTTCCTCACTGCAGCTGAAGAAGTTCACTGAACACATTCGTCCTCACTTTAACAACTCAAAGCCTAAACTCACCCTCCTCTCCTCCTCCTGCTCTGCAGCTTTGATCCAGTTCAGGACTCTGAAGATGCAGATCATGACTCAGCAGAGATGCTCAGCATTTAATAGACCTGTAGTGTGAAGTCACTGCAGCAGTGCACCAAACCGTGCGCAGGTTGTCTTGATGGTGGCGCTACAGGACAGATCACAGAGGCACTAAGATCTAAAGGTTCGTCCTCTGGAGAGCAAGTCAGGTGCAGGTGCCTTCAGCCAGGTGTTAGTTTGTCAGCAGCGGATGGAGGAGATTAAGATCCTTTAAAAGACATAATTTGACTCCTCAGAGTCCTGACTCAGTCAGACCTGAGCCCCCCCCAGACCTGAACCTCATATCTAACCCTTCGCGAGGAGTCCATCATCTCTGATGTCCATCCAGAACCAACATCCAGAAAGAACAAAGAGGCATTACAGTTGTATTTATATAGCACCATATCATAACAAAGTTATCTCATAGCACTTGTTCATACAGAGCAGGTCCAGACCGACTCTTTATTACAGAGACCCAACAACTCCACCATGAGCAGAACCTGGAGACAGTGGCAAGAATCAGAACCAAAACCAGGCTCTGGGTGGGATCTGTTGGGTTGAGGCAGATGAGTAGTAGCAAACAAGGTGTTTCCTTCAGTCTCAGTGGTCCAGAGACAGCTGTCTCACGGACTGCATGGATCCAATACAGGCTGACAACAAACAGGGATCAAAGTTCAAGGTAAAATGGTGAACAATATACCTACTATTCAGCATGCTAGCATTATCATTGTGAGCATGTCTCACAGCACCAGGTCTCACAGCACCAGGTCTCACCACAGCAGGTCTCACAGCACCAGGTCTCACAGCAGCACCAGGTCTCACCACAGCAGGTCAATCCGCTCAGTATTTCCAAGCATCAACAGCTGGACCAACTGGACTGATATAGTCCAGCTCAGATCCAATCCATGGGATCAGCCATCAACTCGAGAGTCTGACGGTCATCCATTGAAACAAAATGGCTGTTGACTTCTGACGCTTTGCTCTGTGAAATTATCGACCCAGTCTGATCTAATATGTTTTCTGTTAATCGATTGTTTGATGGCGAGTCAGATTGAAGTGAGCAGCTGGAGATGGATCGTATCTTCCTAACGGACTCAAACCATTGATCAATTATAAAAATGGTTGTGGATTATTTTTCTGACAATCGACTCATCGATAAATCGCTGGAGCTCTAATGAATGCATTGTGTTCTCAGCATGAACAGAGTGTATATTTATCTCCAGAGGACAAACTGGCCACAGTGTCCTCACTCCTTGAGGCCGATCAATAAACCCACACATCTGCAGTAAGACGAGTTATCGTCGAGCTGATAATTCATAATTCATCAGTTAGCATATATTTTGATAATATTTGCTGCAATAAAAAAGCAGAACTACAGGTTCAGCTCCTCCAGAGGGAAGATGTGCTGCGAGTTCACTGAAACATTATTCTGCTGGGACTCACAGGGTTAACGGGCCGAACCATTGATTGAGAAAGTCCCAGACGGAGGGATCAATACTTCAGATACAGGTTATTGGGTAGACTTGTGCTGCGTAGGTTAAGACGTGAACGTACCGATGGGCAGAGCCAGGAAGAAGGGTAGCCAGCAGAGGATGAACATGCCTACCACCACGCCCAGCGTCTTGGCGGCTTTCTTCTCTCGAGAGAACTTGAACAGTTTGACGGTGAGCGTGCTGCGTCCGGCTGAGGCCCCGCCTAGCTCCTGGATCTGCTGGTTCCTGCAGTGGATCCTCAGGGTGAGCTCTGTGTCCTCCAGACGCCCCTTCATCATGCCGGCCTCCAGATTCTTGGTGGTGCGTTTGGCCACGACGTAAACGCGGCAGTACATGGACAAGATAACGGCCAGGGGGATGTAGAAGGAGCCGAGCGATGAGAAGAGCGCGTAGAAAGGTTCCTCAGTGATGAGACACACAGTGTCATCCTGAGGTTAATCAAAGAGTTTGATTGATTACTTTCATCACACAAAAAGACACAGAAGAGGTTTGTCACACAGACGTGATGTGGAACAATCACACCACGGTGGGCCATTTAGTAGCTGCTCTGGAGCTTTCACATGCTCCTCTTCATCTCCATGACAACTATCAGCTGAGGAAGACAATGTGACACCACTGAAAGCTCCAGAAGGGTTTTATGGTCATTCTTGACCTGGAAGCAGTAATCTCACCACACGGTCCATTTCGTAGCCTTCCAGGAGCTTTCGATCATGTCACACAACCTTCATCAGCAGGTGGAGTAGGGCTGCACCTAAGGATTACTTTCAGTATTGATTAATCTGCCAATTAATTTCTCCATTAAGTGTTCAGTATGCTCAGCTGTCAATTTATTTGGTTTGGGAAAACCACATTTTAAAGTGGACAGGAAGGATCTGAAACTGATCGACTGATTGATTTGTTTCTGTTGAGTGTGATGCATTTAAAGGACATCTGAAAGGGTCATTGAGATTGATTGATGATATTGTTTGCTGTTTTCAAAGTGAAGAAAGAATCAGTTTATTTGAATCTAAATTCAACATAACTTCAGTTCAGGAATCTCACCTAATGAATGTGTGAATTTCTACAGTAATACAGAAACTACCCACTGAATATTATATTATATTATCAAATCTGGATTTGAAGCCCAGTTGACGGCATCACTCGGATGCAAAGTCGTCGATCAAGCCTCCTGTCTGTGTTGATGGACTTCCTGGACAGAGGATCTGCTGTGGTTCAGTGGCGCATGATGGTACCTGTGATGGCGGCTGCTTCCAGCCCAGCAGCGGGCCGATGGAGATGATGATGGCGAGGATCCAGACGCCCAGCATGGCGAGCAGCGCCCGCCTCTCGGTGACGATCATCGGGTACTGCAGCGGGTAGCGGACACCGATGTACCGATCGATGGAGATGACGCACAGAGACATGATAGACGCCGTGCAGCACAGGACGTCCACTGCCGCCCAGATGTCGCAGAAGACCCGACCAAATACCCAATAATCCAGAACCTGCAGGGACAGGAAGTAAATAAATCCACTTCCTGTTCAGTTCACAGCTCTTTACAGGAGAGTTTCAGACACTTTCTACTTTTTGTCCAGCACTTCAGAGGGACATTCCACTTCATGTAAGATCTCCTCCTGCACACGCTCACATGTAGAAAGCTGATTGGAATCCTACTTCCTGCAAACATGCAGAGAAACCAGCTGGTGAAACCTGAGCGGTGTCGCACGTCACGTTGTGCTTCCACCTGCTATTCTGAGTGTGTGAGTGTGAGCGTGTGAGCGTGTGAGTGTGAGAGTGAGAGTGTGAGAGTGTGAGTGTGTGAGTGTGTGAGTGTGTGAGTGTGAGTGTGAGAGTGTGAGTGTGAGTGTGAGTGTGAGTGTGAGAGTGTGAGTGTGAGAGCATGAGTGTGAGTGTGTGAGAGTGTGCGTGTGAGAGTGTGAGAGTGTGAGTGTGAGAGTGTGAGTGTGAGAGTGTG
>JAVQJF010101398.1:0-72577 GCA_036023855.1 Gadopsis marmoratus | reverse complement strand
CTGCTCGAGGTTTCTGCCTGTTAAAAGGCAGTTTTTTCTTGCCACTGTCGCCTAGCACTTGCTCATGGTGGAATTGTTTGGTCTATACATATAGAGTTGGTCTAGACTTGCTCTATATTAACAAGTGCTATGAGATAACTCTGCTATGATATAGCACTATATAAATAAAATTGAATTGAATTAAACTAGAGAATTATTTGTCTAAGAAAGCTGTTGCAATTATATTGAACATGTTTGACTTTGAAACCGAACATGAACCTGTACTTCATGTAGAGAAAACCGTCATCTGTAAAAGCCTTTTCTTCTATAGATTCACACATTGATCTGAATGTGGAGCTTTCCTTCTCAAATGGAAACTCTCTTCTCATTAACAGCTATAATAAAATCCAACAAACACGCACAGGCTGATTAGACTGACTGGCAAATTGCAACCAGTGTGGGAGAACTAATTATTTAAAAGAGCTTCTGTATTTTAAGTTGGATTTCAGACTGTGAAGCTTTAAAGGCAAAGGGTAGAGAATAGTTGAAGCTTCCGTTTCACTCACCACATTTTTGCTGTTTTGTTTTTGCCAGAGCAAGACCTCTCATATAGCAGTAAGCCTCTCTACTGTGGTCTGACTCAGAGCTGAGGGGTTTTAGCTCAGTAAGTAACTGGTGCCACCAGAGTGGACATCTACTGTGTTGTTCCCCTCGCTGCCTCATTAACAACTCTGATGAACTTGTGGCCTGACTACTAATTCGTATGGAAATGTGCTCGGTGCCTGTGTTGTTTGCTGCATGACAGTGTGTCCTGGTGGGTTAGAGGGCTCTCCTCCTGATGGGTGGCTTGTTTTGTAAACTTCAGGCTCTTTCTCGTGTTTTCCTCTTGGGGTTCCTCTGTGCATCCCTTTGACATGAGGGTGAAATGTGTGTCATAAAATGTACGTTGTCAAGAATTTTATGTATGTCTGAATGCATGCATGCTCTGTTACAACCTTTGTTTTGGGGCTTTGTAATGCATCTATGATTAAGAGTTTTTTGTTGATTCCTGAGTTTTGTATAAACTTTCTTGTATACTGTTTTGTTGTTATTTTGAATTGTTGCTAATGTTCAAATTCAGCCTTTATTGTACCTATTGGGAAGAAAATGAATTGCATAACCACAGTATTCTAATAGATTAAATATTAAATAGATAAATGCCTAAAATATGACATTGCAAAAAGCAGCATTACATTGGATGACCTGGAGGTTTTAGGAAATAGACAGAACAGAATGAGAACAGCCTCATCTGTAGTTGCATTTAAGCAAATTTAAGGCATGTGGAATGAATAAGAATTTCAGTGTTGTCCTTTGTTGTAGGACCTAAATGGCAATAACACACATTTTATTGTTTCCCATGTCAATGTATTGCTTTAAATGTACGGTTAACTTTTAACCAGTAGATCCCCAAAAGTAAAAGAAAATGTTAAAAATGCAATCTAGTCATAAACATTCCATTATTGCAATGTTATGGACTTTAAGTTTTCAATTAGTATGCAAGACTCTGTATATGCACACATTTTGACATTTTGTGTTCCCATTTACTTTGTTTGTGCTGCCGGAGTAGAGCATCTAAAAGAACCCAGCTGAAAATAAGTTTGAAAAAATATCAGAATTGGGACATCACTGTGTTGCTTGTTATGTCTTCTGCAGGTCATTTTAGCTGAAAAAGATTTTGCTCACCTCCTTGATCTCGTAAACATCACTGATGCACAGTCATTGCTGAACGCTTTAGGAATTTAGGGTAATCCTAACCATGGAATTATTGGTTTGACACAATCTGTAATCTTAACGTGTTGTGTATTGCCATTTTACACCTAAAAGGTTTTTAAATGGGCTGACAACATTGCATGCTGACTCAAGTAAAATAATTTGAATGCATGATGCGTAGAAAAGATGTTTTCCTAAATCCACTTTCTTGTTTTCTCCTTCTTTCTTCATAGCTGTGACGTCCTCACGCTGAATGCTACTTTCATGCCACAGCAGATGAACATAAGAGGAGTCCAGCTGCAGAGCACTAAGACTTTAATGGATGGAGCTCAACTATTATGACATTTCATTATGATACTGTAGATTGGTACGTCAGTGGTCTGTACATTTGTTTCAATGAACTAGGTATGAATCAGTGTTTATATTGTAGATTAGTTTTTTTTATTATGCATTTTACAAAACAAACAAGAACAATAGCAGTCAAGTCAATCCACACAATGTTGGACTGTCATGTTTCTTTTGTTTTTTTCTGTTGCTAGTCCTGTGTTATGACAAATTTGTACAGATGATTAAAATGTTTCAAACATGTTGTTGTATTCATGTCTTTGCCACTTTCATTTTCAAGCATTTACACCTGTGGCTAACCAATCCTACAGTTTAACATGCAGGTCATTCAGAAAAGCTGTCTGTTTGAAGCAATCTGAAAGTGGGACTGGAGCTGACAACAAGTTGCAGATATTTCCACTGATAACCAAGCACAAGTATTAAACCACACACAGACCCATGCAGATTGACAGGCAGAGCAGCGCTATGAGAGCGACAGCTACCGTTACACACAGGGATGCAGAAGTTGAGGAGGATGAAGTGGTTTTTTTTTTCTTCACACGAGAGAAGCTGACACTTGTTTACCACACGTTTTTCAGTGAAACATGAGACGCAGACCACAGCTCGGTCTGTTCAGCAGGGGTTTCATCTCCAATATAGGCAATCGAGACAGAACAGAAACCCACACTTACAACAAAACACTTATGCTAATACAGACGCTTTACTTCTTCTAAGCACTGATACACAGCCACCTGGTCGTCCATATACGAACAGTTCATTTAAAGTAGCAACTTCTTAAATTTCTTCTCAAGTCATTTCAACAGCTCGCTCATGGTGATGTGGCACGTTTTGCTTTAGAGAACCAGAAGCAGAGGACTGCAGAGAGAAAAACCTCGAGCCCCAGCACACAAAGTTCCAGCACCTCCATCTGTTAGAAACATAAAGATCATCGAGTATACCTTAGTTTCATATTAGCAAATATATGTATAAATATATATTGCCAAATAAGCACTTTGAAATGTTTCATTTTGTCAGATTCTTTACATGGTCTTACCTTCAAATGCTGTTCATTTTTTTGATTCCAATTGGCCAGGTCAACAGTTATCAGACAGCCTCCAACTACGGCTACAATAATACAGCCACAGTTAACCTTGAGGGACACCTGGACCACAAGACAAACAATAGTTTTTCATGAATTACTTAATGGACTCAGCAAGTTGTCACTTTCACCAACTATAATGTGTTGCTTTTTGGGCTTGTATTGAGTTGCACTTACAGGTAGTAATCCTGGATATTTGAACAACAGGCTGGAAACAACTCCAGCAAAGATGAACTGCGGAGGAGAAGAGTGCAGCTTAGCTGGCTAAGAACATCAGCAGGTTTTCCCACTGTTTGACTTAATGAGTCACTTTGTTGAAGACAAGTTGGATATTTTAACATTTGTTTGAACTCATTCCAGAAGCTTTACGTAGTTAATGATTTTGTTTTATGATTTAAGCAATTTGAGACTTACGAGTGTTCCAGTCAGTTGTGAAACTCTGAACAGAGTGAAAAGGGATTCTCCCATGTCCTGGCTTACAGCAAAAATTATTCCCACTGCAACACTGAGGAGGCCGCTCACCATCTGCACACACTGATAAACGGAGGCAAATTAACATGCCAGTAAAAGTAATATGATTATGATTGGAATTTATAAATAAATGTGTGCAAAAACTAGACTATACGTAAGGGTGCATGTGCTAGAGTGTATTTATGCATGAAAATGGATGAATTCCTGCATACAGTGTAAATTGTCAGGTCCAAGAAAAAATTAACATTATCTCAGCAACAATACAGAGACTCTAAGAAAGACATGGACATAATGTGCTTACGATATCAGCATGATAATTATAATATGTTTGTTCTTGCATTGATTGATGTGATGTGTTTAGAGTTTATAGTAGTTTTAAAGCTAGTAGTTGTTTTAAAATTGTAAGTGTGTGTTTTTTCTGGAACTTGTTACCAACTAAACACACTAAAATTAAATTAAAAACAACAATATAAAAATTAAATATACACAAAATATTGGTATGTGGCATGAATCAGGTTGTAGTTCATTCATGTTTGTAACAATAATACAGAAAATGTCATGTTGAAATGATTCAGAAAATGTGAATCTTGTTCCCAAAATGAGATGTATTTTCATCCAAATCATAACAATAGATGTGCACAGTTGAAATGAAGAAATAACGGACCACTGATTGTACTTTTAAGAATGCTGTGCACATATATTATATCACAAACAGGATTATGTGTAACTTTAGCCTTTGCACTGATGAGTTAGAATACTACTAAACTGTCCAACGATGCATTTCCTGTTGCTTCTGCCCCAATCTGCACAATGGGTTATTAGTTATTTTGGACATCTCTCTTTACTGCATCTCTTAGCTGTTTGTGATACATTGCATGAATTGTATTTTTAGACATTATATTTTATAGTCACAGGAAGGAACGAGTAAAAGAGTGTGATACTAATTCTTGCACTTAAGTCTTTGCAAAGTAAAATTTATATAATACAAAGTTGCAAAGTATGAGAAGAAAATCCACTATCTTAGTTCCTTTTTCCTGTGACTATACACAATATTGTTACACACTAAATAATACTGTAAATGCATTATTACAATCACATTAACACAATGAAGCTTATAATGTTCAGTATTAGTTTGGATTAGATGCTGTTTGAGGAAGCAGTCAGTAGTGTTGTATTTTAATTGTTACGAAGCCTTTAATGCAGACTGACAGTAGCTCGTAGGTGTTAGAGTACATTTACAATAGAGTGAAACACCAACACCAGAAGTGAACATAAAGTTGAACTAACACCTCTGTGACACTCAATCTCAATAACAGTTTAACAGTATGAGCTTCTCAACAGGGTTGTTTATTGGCTAACGCCTTTATTTTCATGATACTGTACTTAGCAATTGTTGATTTTATTTATATCCTGAGAGGTTTTGTCACTCTTACCCCTAACACAGCAGGTTGTTTCTGCAGCAGGTCATGCAGCGGCCCTTTATAGTCTGGAATGAGCTCTGAAGCTTTGTAATATTGCATCCTTGGCGGCTCTCTCCTGCCAGCTCTGCGTGGCTCATCAGCTCCATGGATGTCCATGTCAACATCGGCACAGGCCATGGTGGCTTCTCTGACCTGGAGAAGCATGGTGTATAATAACATGATGACTTGAAAATCATTGTGTGTTCTTTAATTTGTACTGTGAATTCTTTCTCATTTAGTCTTAACATGGGACAGTTAGTGACCAGAAAAATATAAACCCTTGTACATTGTAATGTAACTGTGAGGGTCAACTTAATTTTTGAGGCTGCTGTTCTTGTGTTGTGGGATTGCATTATATTGGAAGGTGTCCCATCGTTGGAAAGGATCATGGAACTAAGTACAGGCCTAAACAGTAGTGTCAATACAATTTAAGCATACTGGATTTCGCACTGCATTTCAATACGTAGTAATACATTGTGCAGGTGTTTAGGGCGGCTGTAGCACAGGAGGTACAGGAGGTCGTCCATTAATCCCAGGGTTGGTGGTTTGATCCTCCTGTCCACATGTGTCCTTAGGCAAGACACCAATGAGACCAATCTGTAAATGTACTTTCTGCTGTTTTTCTTGTAAATATATATATATATATATATATATATATATATATAGCTGATTCCAAATATGATATGCTTTTATTGTAATTGTTCCTGAGCACTATTTGTTTTTGGATTTGCAACAAACTGGAAAGAGATAACACAGTAAATCAAATAACAATGAATCTATTGGCCTGAAATATTTTTCATTGTGTAAAATGAAAGTCTTTACATATTTGAAGGAGTTTGCAGATTTACACCTATATTGTCTAGTGCAAGATCAGATCTTCAGAGTCTAGAATTACTTTAAGTGCCATTAGCTTTTCATGAGGTTAACGATATTCAAACCTCATATAATAACATATTACACATTTACTGTATTTGTCATAGCAGAACTATACAAGTTTCTCAATCCTTTAACGACCTGAACATTATCACAGAAACTGACGATCAAAACACAGCTTTGAATCTTAAGTCGTGATACAAAAATGTATAAACAGCAGCTACCAACAAAGATACTTCTCATGAACTTTAATGTTTCTTTGATGACACATTTAACATACACAAAAACCTCCGATCCACTAGAGCACACATACATACGTGTGCCGACTTTGAGATTCTTGCAAATTCATATTCCCTATTGCAAATATGTACAACAACCCCAACATTTCTTTTGTGCAATTCAATAAAGAGCTTAGATTGGGATTCTTACCACGTTTGGTTTGAGCAGTATCTATTTCTCAAGTCCTATCTGTGTCAAGCAAGTGCCTCACTCTTCTGGCATGATCTTCACTGATCTTTACTTCCCTGCAAATACTTTGAAAGATGAGGTCACCTCACGCCTTAACTTCCTCACTCTGCAAGTGGTCTCTCTAGTATCATCATGTTCAACCGTCAGATCCTCATTGCAATAAGTTGTATGTTATGGTACAGTATTCCTGATTCTTGTCTTTATTTTTAAGAACACCAATAAGTTAAAATATGAGGTCATAACAATTTTAAATGTTTGCCCAATCAGTCTGCATTCAAGCATTTTGTGCATTTGCGTGTGTGCGTGCGTGCATGTGTGTTTGTGTGCGTGTGTTTGTGTGCGTGTGTGTGTGTGTGTGTGTGTGTGTGTGTGTGTACATGTGCGTGAGAAAGGGAGGGAGGGAGAGAGAGAGAGAGAGACAAAGAGAATTGGCAAGTCAAGTCATTTCCTTGTCAAACTCATTTGACAAAGCAGATAATTTCAGGTCTGTATCAAGACAGGAGCAGGAATAATGTACAGTGTGTTACTGAAAACTCAACATACAAATCACCAGTGATTTAAACTGCTTTAACGTTATTTTCTTTGATCTTATCATCTTGGCCACAGGACAATGAAGGCGACATTTGCATGTGACGAATCAATGATCATCACCATTCCCATCGGGAGTCTACATGACGCTCGAGAGGGTCAACTGATGCCGGAGAAATTCCAGTGTGTGTACAGAGATTCCTACAAGGTCTTTGTCATTAAAGGCAAACCTAAACCTCTTGGAGTAAGTTGAATTGTTTCTTACACAGGTAGAGTCATGATCACAGACTCTTTCACAGCTTTATGTTTATATTTTTGTGTGCAACTTGCAAAGTTGTAATGCAGTATTTATCTCTTTTTTTATTAGGCAGCCCAAGCCATCGCTGGTGTGTTCATTCTTTGTCTTGGTCTGATTTTCCCTGGGGGAGACTTCAACACCTCAATCTACACTCTGCCCACCGGTATTGTGGTAAATACATTTGCACAACTAAAAATGTAATTCACTCCCATAAGTAAGTTACCAAACAAGATGATTTAGGAAAATACAATTAGAAACCAATTCTTCAGGCATTTTCATTTCTATTTGCTGTTATTGTTCTAATTTATACTACACATCTCATCTTGCACTTCCTGTTGCTGCTATGACAATTCAATTTACCTGTATGAGATCAATAAAGGTTATTTTATCTTATCTTTGTTTAGTTTATCTTACCTTGTATTTTTTTTATATTAGTCAGTATATATTCAGTGTTGTGTTTATGTGTCTTATCATTTATACTGTATGTCTAATGTCATTTACATCATATATCTATCACTATCTTAGTTTGTGGTCTCTGGTATCCTGTCCTTTGCTGCTGGAAAAGCTCCAAACATGCACGTGGTAAGATAAAAATTTATTTTTAAATGTTTGGTTTTTTAGCTAAATGTGATAATGGGAAAGTGAAAATTATTCTTTCTTTATGGTGAAGGTTTCACAGCACACGGGGTGAAAACATGAATTCTTTAACTATAATAGCTCAATTAACCCTTTGATTTAAAAATAATGACATGTGCTGACTGGATAGTATTGTTCTGGATATAGGAATGTAATATTTGTAAAGTTCCAAATAGGATTTTTTATTTTTTTAGGATGTTGTGTTTCTGACTGGATTTCTTTATCCAATCGTCTTTAAAATTATGTTATTAATTAAGTAATAGGGTTAATTTCAGTTAGATTGATCTTTAGATATGGTAACCGAAACCCAAACCTTTATCTCCCAAATGCTTAATTTTACATTCTTGTTTGATGGAAAATATCAGAATTGGAGAGCACCTTTAAAAACATTTAGTAAAAGGAAGTAAATTGTAGAATAACTCAGAGTCACATAGAGTAACATAGTATTTAAAGTTAACATCTTATTTAATTTTAGCAATTTCTAGCAAAAGTGAGATGAGAAATTGAAAGGACAATAAGTGGAGGTTTAATTATGTTTATTATGTTTCCAATTAGATTTTGATATTTATTTTTAAGTCATTTTTCTTGACCTGCACCAAAATGAATGATTGTAACAGACTAACGTAACTATTGTTTTTGATTATTGTCCAGCAGATCATGAAGCAGAGGTGTGTTTAAGAAAATGCAAATGATATTTTTTTAGATAATGTGTAAATAATTCTATCTGATAAAAAGAAAATGGGGGCTCAAAATCACCATAAGTTGACTAATTGTGTTTGTAACAAAAGGAATTAGTATTAGAATTTTTTATATTTAATCTTTTGCTTTTTTGTTTCCTAATGATTTAAAGTAACGTCTGCATTATTGTTGCCTTTTTCACCCTCCAGACAAAGCTGTCATTCTCTCTGAACATCATCAGCTTCTTCAGTTCAGTTGTGGCTGTTTGTATCTGCGCAATCTGGTTTAATTCTGGGAATGAAACAACACAAAACCCCAAGGTGAAGAAAAACAGCATTTATCATTTATTTTAAGTCACCCATGTGGCTCTCTGAAATAGAAAGCAAATGAGAATTCACTTATTCACCACCACTGTCTCAACTTTTTTCATAGCTCCGAGATGGAATCAAAGGACTGATCATAAATCTGCTGGTTGTTGAAATGTTAATAGCTCTATTCTTGATCTACTGGTTGAGTAAAGCTGTATGCAGACAGCATTTCAACACTTTGGTATGTCATTTTCTTTATGCACACAGCAACTACACAAACTGCAAGAAGAATAAGATTACTTGGAACTAATAGTGGTCACTGTTTTTTCTGCAGCCCATCATACTGCTGAAACAGGGAGACTGAATTTAAAGACTTGATGGAGCTCGACAAACCCAACGACCAACCACCTATACCAATAGAGTCGCAATGTCACATCCCTCAACATACAACATACAAACAATGTTAAATGAACTATTGCTTTCATTTCAGACGTGACGAGCAACTTCTTGGATACCTTGGTACCTATTATTTTAGTTTAGTGTAGTTTAGTTTTAGTAGTGATATGGGAAAGTACATCCTCCTATATCTATACTACTATCTGTACTACGCATCTGTTCTTATACTTCCTTTTTCTGCTGTGACATTTCAATTCCACACATCGGGGTCAAAAAGGTTTTTTTTCTCTTTTCTTCTCTTATCCTGGAGAATGTTATAGTGTCTCAACGGCAGGAACTTTATATCATAGTTTAAAACGTCTTGTATCTTTTTTTCACCAGTGGCGGATCATTCAAACCGTACTTTCAGGGTTGCAACAATTCATCTTAGTGAAAGCTGAAGCAGGTGATGGTTTAGTGCTACATGACTACATGCTGCATTTTGATACTGTAGACCACAGTTCTGTATTTTAGATTGATTGTTATGATGGCCAGCTGCCAGTCAAGCTGACTGAACTAGATCGGCGGGAAGGATTGCATTATGTCAAACAATAAGTCAAGGGCATCATTTTGAAAAATGCTAGGACCTTGTTCTGTCATTATGTTTTTCCTCAGGAACATTGCAAATACTTTGAGCTCTCTTAAAATTTCAATGGGGGCAATGAGAGATTACCATTGATTATTAAATATCACCTTGACCACTTGCAATGTGTCTTTAAATTTTTACTGATTGTAGTCCAGATTTTTGCACGGCACGTCCAGTTTTCAGTTTTATTAACTTTGATCCCTTTTGATTTTGACTGTTCTTATCTTGATTAAAGTATGAAAAAGTAAAGTCGGAAAAAGGTGAGCCTTTTGCTGTCATGACTCCTGGGCAGTAACAGATGACAGATTCTTGAACTCAGGCTGAGAGAGTCAGTAGAGTCATTGCTTTTTTTTATATTTACATATATATTATTTTCATTGTTTGTTTTCATTCTATTCTTTGTAAATCACTTTGTAACTTTGTTTAAGGCAAATAAAGGTGATTTTTTTGTTTGATGGTGATTCAGTCATCGTCTTGTGGACTTACAACACGTTAAATGAAATTTGGACAATGACAGCTAACAGCTAAAAACAATTAACTGGTTTTAAGTTCAGCAACACATGCAAATGAGCCCCAAAATAATAAATCTAACATTTGGTATCAGTTAGAAAAAAATATGTTTTGTTGATACATTTGCTACAAACTACAAATCAAGTGTTCTGTGTACTAATAAAGTACAATAATCAAGTGGAAAAAATAGTAAGCAGAGAGAACAAGCCACCTTTTACACTGTGCGTTACAACCAAAAAATAATAATGTCTGTGCAAACTTTAAGCTTTTAGGCAATTTTGTAAATCCAAACCTGTTGGATTGGATCCCGGGGTAGGGATGAATTGTACTCTAGCACAAAACACGCTTTTTGCAGCCTTCTTTCTCATAATTCATTTTGTGTATTATTGCCTGTACAGCTACAGGACATGATTTATTTTACCCATATGCTCAATTTACTGACAGTGGGGAGATTATGTGTAAAATAACTTTTCCAATGTCTTGGCGCTTGTTTTGTAGACCACCAGAAATAACGCGTAACTTGGCGCCCACGATGATTACTTTCATGCTGGACCCCTGCTGTGAAGCTGGAGTTCGGTGAGGCAACGAGCGACCACACGGGGGAGACAAACACACACACCAAATCAAGTCGCGCACATGTGCACCTTTCACCGGAGGATGCGTTCTCGGAAACACATGTTTTGACGTTCAAATAGTAGGTCAGTTAATTAATTTTGTAGGTTTAGAAGTCAGCCTCTATTACTTTGTCATATACCTACAGTCCTTGCATGGAGCTCACGCCAAAAACAACCATAGCAACACATGGTGACGGGGAACTCTTCCGCTTCGGGACGCTCGCTGCAAACATGCAAACATGCACACCAAGCAGTGAACAGTTTCTAAAACCCCTCTTTCTGCCCAGCTGTCACTTCTACTGCCAGCTAGCCATTTAACATTTTATATTTTATTTGAAGTATTTCCAGTAGCAGCTTGCGTCGGTTGTTGCCGCTTGTCCGTAGCGGATCACTTTCTCACGCTGCCGCGAGGCGCTGCTGCTGCTGCTGCTGCTGCTACTGCTGACTGACTGACTGACTGACTGCTGCGTTCATCTATGGCGTCCGTGTACAGCGGATCTCATACCCTGAGCAAGGATGATGTGAACTACAGAATGCATTTCCGAATGATAAACGAGCAGCAGGTTGAAGATATCACCATAGAGTTCTTCTACAGGCCGCACACGATCACGCTGCTGACGTGCACGGTGCTCAGTTTGATGTACTTCGCGTTCACGAGGTAAGACGTTCACGCAGCTAACGTTAGCTCGGTTAGCTTAGTTAGCTAGCGCTCGGCTAACAGGAACCGCGATGCTGTAACAGTGCGAGGTGCACGGAGAGGTTAGCTAGCTTCTAGCCACTGTGTAGTGGGTTTTTTCCCACCGACAGAGAAACTTTGCAGCCGCATAAAAGCACTGACACAACGTTCTCGGCGGTGACCGCCTAGACGTTGCCGTCGTTATTCGTTCACCTGAGCTAATGAAAAGATGTGTTGTGTTGTGTAACGCGAGTCCAGTGATGAACACGGTTGCCTGTGCTGACAGTACAACAATGTTACTAGCAAGGAAGCGAGTCAGGACGTTACGTTTTAAAGGGATTGTCTGCTTTATAAACCAGATTTTTCCCCACAAAATGTAATATAATAGAAACCCTAATGTCTTTACGGGTCGCTGGTTGAAACTTGCACATCACTACAGCTGTGGAGGGGATATAAAGCACATACTACTTTTAAAATGGGCTGTTTAATAACTGGTGATATTAACTGCTCTTTGGCAAATTTCTGTTTAACCCCGCAGAGATGATGGAAATCCTGACAGTAATCTCTGGGTGGGGCTCATCTTGGTCATTTCCTTCTTCCTTGTCATCAGTGTTTTGGCGTTTCCTAACGGTGAGCGGGAAAAAAAGGACACTGAATTTATTATTTTCTTTAATAAATTAGTCACGTGTGTTTGCATAGTCCATAATTACAGCCTGAAGGTGCTTGACAAGCAGACTTACAGTAACACGGTGAATAATACTGACTGCTTTACATGTTAGAACAAGGAAGAACCTCAATAAGGACCTCATTATGAGAGGAATAAATAGAATATAGACTGTATAAACACACTTTGAATCCTGTGATGAACAACCTCGTCCAGCATGTCATCATCGTGTCATTCTTGTTCACTATTGTTAGTTCTCACCACAGGGATTTTAGCTTCTTCTCAAAGCTATAAATCACATCTACCAGTGGGTATGAGGAAGTAAGAGGGTTATGAGTAGCATGTGGAACGATAAATCAAAGAAAAACTGATAAATTTTTGTGTTTGAGAAACCGGTGTCCATTCCATCACCTGTTGTAGATTATATATTGTATCTTTATGTGCTTTGCTGTAGGTCCATTCACCAGACCACATCCAGCAATATGGAGAATTGTTTTTGGTGAGTATTGATGAAAGTTTCTGAGAGCGAAAACAGTTTTTGTTTACACCTTTTTAGAGTATTGTTTTTAATGCCATGTTTCTCCACTGTTAAGGTCTGAGTGTCCTCTACTTCCTGTTCCTGGTTTTCATCATCTTCCTCAACTGGAAGCAGGTGAAGCAGGTAATGTACTGGTTGGACCCAAACCTGCGTTATGCCAAGAGAGAGGCAGACATAATGGTGAGTGATGTAGGCGCACACAGAAAATAATTTTCAGATTGATTTGCATGCACCAGTTGCGTTCAGTACCGGGGGATTATCAATCATTGTAATGAGGCAATCTGTGCTGCTCTCTACAGGAATATGCTGTGAACTGCCATGTCATCACCTGGGAGAGAATCCTGAGCCATTTTGACATTTTTGCATTCAGCCATTTCTGGGGCTGGGGAATGAAGGCCCTGCTAATTCGAAGCTATGGCCTCTGTTGGACCATCAGTATTACCTGGGAGCTTACTGAGGTAAGCAGGCACACACCAGATGAGGTTATAACATACTTAGCATCCTGTAGCGTTCTGTGCCCTGTCACTTTCTCTCTGTCAGCCTCTCCCTCTGTCTTAAGGTCAACTAACCTGGTGATGTAAATGGTTTATCATTTGGAAATTGATGGGTTTTTGCCATTCTCAATCATTTTGAATAACATATTAAATGTTATTGTAGGCTTCACAGTTTTTCAGACTTTCATAGGCTCCTAATCTCCTGTTCCCATAGCTATTCTTCATGCATCTGCTACCTAACTTTGCTGAGTGCTGGTGGGACCAAGTGATTCTCGACATTCTGCTGTGTAATGGTGGAGGCATCTGGCTTGGCATGACTGTCTGCCGCTTTTTGGAGATGAGGACCTACCACTGGGCCAGTATTAAGTATGACCTTTTCAGTCTGGAATTGACCTACAACTGTGTTTGAAGTGCATCCAGTTTTGTATTGATCCTTAGTCTGTGTGAGCGGTACCAGCAGAAAACAGCTTTTTCAGTTCGATAGAATCATTTGTAGGTTGTGTAAAGGGAATTTTAAATTGTAAACCTGGTGCATGCATTTCAAGGGGTCAGCCCTGATTCAGTAATAATACATCTAATATAGTGGCAGTAATACATTATAAACCTTCGTAAGTTACTTTAATTTCAACTGGCACACAATATCTAGCCTTAATGGATGATTTCATAAGCATAAGAATTTTTATATAATTGTTTATAATTGTTAATTTCATTATGTAAATTCAAGAATGAGCCCAATGAAAGCTAGCTTTACTGTATTCATCCTCTTAAGTGTTTTTTTTTTTATATTTAATTGATAACATTTATCTGTTATAAAGGTTTAACTTGGGTGTAATATGTTAGAAAATCACAAGATGTAGTTAAAGCCAGAATAAGTAAGTAAGACATGTAAATTCAGATGAATAAGTGCTATCTAATACGTTAAATTAGCTTCTGCCCTTTCGAAACATTGCAGAAATATCTGTTCCGCTCAAGCAATCAACTGTAGATACCATCTTAAAATGTATAAATTGTTACTTTGAAATATGATCTCACAAATTCATCAAGGAGGAGTGGACTTGAATAATTAATGTGACAGCATTACTTTCATCTGACTTTGTCTACTGCACTAACATAATGCTTACTGTAAATCTATCTGCAAGTATTTGTAATCCTTCTCCTGCGTTTCCTTTCCAGGGACATCCACACCACCACAGGGAAGATCAAACGAGCCGTGTTACAGTTCACCCCCGCAAGCTGGACCTATGTTCGCTGGCTCGACCCAAAGTCTTCCCTTCAGCGAGTGACGGGTGTCTATCTGTTCATGATCATCTGGCAGGTGGGTCAAGTGAGAAATCCTCTTTCACCATCTCATGGTGACTACGTACTGACTAGTCGGTGATCATCCGGTGTGCTCTGTGTGCTAAATCCAGGCTAATCTAACTGCCTTCTCCGTTGTTGAAATCTAAAACCTGTCTCGCATGGATCTATATAATGAGTGTCCTGCTCTCTGTACATTGACAGCTAATTCCATGACAGGGAATGACAGGCTGGATTACTTTTCTACAATTTATGGTAATGAGAGAACCATGGATGGAGACTTGAGTAAGCTCCATTGCTCTCCACCGCAGAGTCCATTTATGGCTGCCAAATTACGAGCCACTGGCTGCTATAGCAATGAAAGCTGCTGTTTGTCTCATTTTTGTGTGGTGATGAAACAACATTGTCCTCTCCACTCCCTCACTCTTGCAGTTCCCAACTCTCTCATTTTAAATAGTAATTACCAATCTTTGAGAAGTAGTTGAAGAGATGGGGGACGGCTTAGCTGCACTCTGTGTGGTGACAGTTTAGCTGCAACCACACAGGCTCCAGGCCAAATGAGTGAATGACATGGCAGCAGGCCTCCCTCTCACTATCTTCCAGTGCGGATGAGAGGGACTTGGACTTGTCCCCCCCAAATGAGCTGCTGGTGTTGTTGCCAATTTGTTAATCCAAGTGTGAATTGTAAGAGAATATTTGTTAGTGTCACAACCTGAACCCAGTCTGGTTTCAATAATCTACAAACTGTGCAGACCAAATTAGTTAACTGGAAATGACCTAGAAAGGCCCAGATTTCATCACTAAAACATTACTAATGGCTGCATTCCTTTGAGGTGGGCCAGTTCCAGGGCCTTGCTTTTGTGCATGCAGTCTCACTGGCTCGGCTTACTGGCAAGTTAATGGTACAGAGCTGTCATTAAATGTTATTTGCAACACCTGTGCTTGTCCTGTAATGATATTGAAATATCTCCCTACCTATGAAATTAAAGTATAATGCAGTAGAGCAGTGACACAGTTTTTGATTTGGCTCTGTAAGTAGAGTTCAAAAAGGATGTTGAAGGGCATTCACATCCATATTGGGTGAATATAGTAGGAACTTACCCTTTTCATACAGTAATTTCACAACAGTACTGCAGGACAATTTTCATAAACAAAGCCAAAGCAACCCGTAGGTTTTTAGGGCCAAACGGTGCAATGTTCTTGACTGGCCAGGTTGGCTACCTGACCATGATCCTGTCATGTGTTAAAGTGCTATAAATCGCTCAAGACAAAAACCCAGAAACAAGCAGCATCCCCATGGATATTAATTTGGACTATTACTATTATTGCAAAAGATTTGAAACCAAAGGTTAAATATGAATAATTGATTTAAGCTTATTCATATCTGTCCATTATACTTTAGTCCCTTTTTAATTCAGAGACCCATGCTCCCAAATCACATAAAGTCTTTATTCTCTTCTGTCTGTTTCCATCTTTGTCCATAGCTAACAGAGTTGAACACATTCTTCCTCAAGCACATTTTTATCTTTCCTGCAAGCCATGCTCTGAGCTGGTGTCGGATCCTGTTCGTTGGCATCATCACAGCTCCAACAGTGAGGTAAAAACAGGAAAAATAAGTTTTATCAGTAGAGAAATTATCCCTAGAAACTGATAAGGCCATATTTATTTTGGTTATTACACATTGGTGTATGCTTAAATCCAGTTATTTGTTTTGGCAATATGACAGAATTGATGTTAAGGCAGAACTGCAGGTGAAATCTGCTAACATTTGCATTTTTTTTTTTTTTGCTTTAGGCAGTATTATGCATACCTTACAGATACACAGTGCAAGAGAGTTGGGACCCAGTGCTGGGTGTTTGGGTAAGTGAAACCTACATTGTAGCCCTGACTGAAGTATATATTTTTTTTCAACAGTGACAAAATCAGTTGTACTACACATACACATATATTTATATGTGACCTGTGGTGTGCATATCAAGACAGCTACAAGCAGTGAGAGCACATAAAGGAGGTGATGTTGACTGAGGGTAATAAATCTCACTAAGCAAATGTTAACATGTTAAGGTCAGTGAGCATACCGCTGCTATCAGGTAAAAACCACATATGGGTATATTTTTGTTTTGCACTTCTTTTTCTTCCAGTTAAAATGTAAGTTTACTGCAGGTTGTCACATGGTTCAGTTGTGTGTGTTTGGTTTTTCTCCCCTCATTCACAGAGCAATAGCCTTCCTGGAGGCCTTGGCATGTATTAAGTTTGGACAGGACTTGTTCTCAAAAACACAGATCCTCTATGTGATCCTCTGGCTACTGTGTTTGGTAAGATCAGGATCACACATTACTGTTGTATTTTTGTGTCAAAGTGAATTCCTATGGTCTTCCACAGTTAGTAATTGGCTCATCATTCTTTAACATGCATGAAATCGTGTGCCTTAACCTTTCCACCAACACACCATAATGTTTCACACATCTTTTTGTTTCAACATAAAACAAATGAACATCAAACCCTTTCTGTGCTCTAAGTTATTGATTATGGATTTCCATAAATAATTAAACACTTTATGTTATGTTTGATGCGTTCTTAGGCCTTCATTACATTCCTCTGCCTATATGGAATGGTGTGGTTCGCTGAAAATTATGGTCCAAGAGAAAAGGTATGTTTATTTCTTTTAAGTTGTTAGTAAAGTACATAATACAGTTAATATCAAAAGATAACTCATCTTATCAACCTTGTCAGGGATGAATGGAAACTCCATTTGTTGAAGTAACTGATTAGTTTATGATGTGCTTGTTTAAAACCATCATTGTCCAAGGGTTTTAAACAAAGGACCACTTTGGACATGCATCTGGCAATTTTCCAAGTAATTTACATGTCAGAATAAGCAGATGGATCACATTCACGTAGAAGACAGCAATCTTACTAGGTCGACCATGTAACATTTCTGTAACCCTTCTAAAAACTCAAACACATGTCTTGTTCACATTATGAAGACCACTCTGAGGATATACTTCTTCAGTGTATAAAAATGATGTTTGCCATTTACTGTGTGGGAAAACCACAATAATAATCAGACCAGCAGCCCCGCCCTATAATCTTTCAGTTTTCTTCCATGCCGCAAAGCAAAACACTTTGCATATTGTATGTGTGAAAATCTGATTTAATGTGAGTCCTATTTTAACATATCTTCTATGGTTGTGTGCTGTTGGACATTAGAAATTAGGCAGCTGCAATTCTGAAAGACTAAAATTATGAGATTGATCAGAAAATGTACTGGAGGATTGACTGAAATTTGAGGGAGAGCATCCCTCATGCTCAGCATTAATTAAAGCTGCAACGGCAAAATAAATTTTGAAATCCGTCATCAATGCAGCCTGTGAGAAAACCAAGAACATTCTTCCTCCTTGATATCTTTGTCAGGTGCCAAATATTGCAGAAGCATGGCATCTCTCTCTAAAGGTTCTGTCATGTCTGAAAATAGCTGCAATTATCACAACGGACACCTACGCCTGAATAACATGAAGCCATTTCTTCAACAGATAGGTGAAGATAGCAATGTTACGTGTTTAATATCTAAAGGGTCAGCTGACGTACACTTGAGGACCCTCAGTGAATATTAACTTTCAGACCTATCCCCTTTATAGATTATCATCATTCAGCATACTATGAATGCTGCACAGGATCATTTAGCTGCTATATGTTCCATGTCCAGTTGATGGTATGTGTGTCATGCATCTGCCCTCTTCTCCTCTCAGAGCCTCTCAGAATGTGAAGACAGTAATTACGCAGAATTTGCTGACTACATGTCAGAAGGATTTAAAGGTACAGTGACTTTACTGTAATTTATCAACCACACAAAAAAGGCTCATAAGAGAATACATTAATCTTCAACTGTAATCCTGTAAAAGCCTGACCCCTAGTGTTTGGAATGGTGTTTTACTCGTACTGTAAACAAGAAAGGTTCAGTGACATCTGTTTCTAAACTCACTCCCAAGTGTTTGACCCACATGTTTCAGGAGAGGCAGAGGTGGACAGCGACAGCCCTACAACCAGGCGTAGAGGGAAGGGCTCGGGAAAGACTAAATCCATCAACGGCCTGGACAGCCAGTAGGAGTTGGAGACAGAGGCTGGTGGGTGACTCCTGAACTCACTCCACAGAGGCATGTGTGAAGGATCACAGGTGGACGGGGTAAAGACACAACCACTTCCTGGTGTAATTCAATTCTAGAAAGCCCCCACATACAGTAGATGGAGTGGAGACAGGAGAGGCTAAGTGCATGAACAGGTCCATGCAGTGTTGTTAGGAGTGCACAGAGACTTGGACTACAGAGACGCACACTTAACTATGTGCTGTAGTCATTAAAAAACTGTCACAGGTTTCTGTGTGTGAAGAGAAAGAGAGAGACATTTTGTGTGAGAGAAAAAGGTGGCAATAGAAACTACCGAATCTAGATGTGACTGCATGATCATTGTAGCTGACAAAACTATAATTTACAAACATTTATCCTACGATACAATATATAATTGATGGTTAATGTATATTTGACTGGTTTACACCAGCCTTAACTCCAGTATGTCGGTTCAGCACATTTCAATGTTAAAAGCCAGTATGTAGAATTTATCACATTAATTGGAGCCTCTATCTTTATAGCACAGAAAGGCTAAAGTATTTTTATTAGCAACCAATTGTCTATTTACATCATAGATGTTCACATGTGTTTCGTGGGCTTGAATGTGGGCAGGATTTCATTGCAAGACAGTTTTAGCTTGTTAGTGTCATCAGCTAAGGGTTGTGTTTGACCTGGAACAAAGCAAAGCACACAGTTAAGCACTTTTCAGAATGTTTCTTGCAAATACTGTACATTTTGTAATGTGTGTATTTTGTGGATCATTGTGACCTTGAGTGATTTTACTCTCCTGTCCATCTGTGGCTGCTACCATTTTTTATTTTTACTGTACTGATAATGGAGGGCAATTAATCAAATTCCTGCACGTGTTGTCAGACCTGTTTTACTGTCGAACTTGTTGTTGCATATATTGCATTTGCATGGCTGTGTCAAATCAAGTGTTTTTGTGGGAAAATGTTATAAGAGTAGTCAACAGGTCTTATTACACGACACACCAAGACGCCAGTATTGTTATTTTAATGTCTTTCATGTATTTCAACATTTTTAATTTACCCCTTGTGCCTGTTTGCATGTTCTTTTTTTATTCCCAACTTTTGTCTGTTTCTACTAAGACTAAATTTGAGCTTTTTGTGTTTGATTCTTCTGTGCTTCGAGTGCTTTATTGAAGGCTTATTTTCATTTGCTCTGTCGGCATCATCTCAGTACAGATATATCCCTCATAATCCTTGACAATCCAGACCTTGACCTCTGTGGAATGGACCAGGCTCCCGTGCTACAGTAGACACTATAAATGGTACATTGTCTCTGGATATAGATGTCATTTGCCAAAAGCAATTCTGTTGAGAATGACTTGTGCTGTTCTTTTTCACTGTGAAATAATGAAACATTAAACTGTTTTACATTTCCTCTTAAGCTCATTGTGACTTGTTATTTGAGGTGTTATTTGGTTTTGGAAATAGAGCAACAGCACTACACTTACACCCTACTGTCAACAATAAATGCTTCTATTAATCATTAAATAAATTATTTTTAGACTTGCAATTACATTTATTTAAGTAGGAGGCTGTTCGAATACTTAACAATAGAAAATCATAAATTACCTTGCTCGACCCCTGAAGAGTGCCCTGCTGCAGCATAAGAGTGCCTGACTCAAGCACTGCCTGTCTCGGATCAGATTTCACTCAGTCTGCACACCATGAACCTCAGACTGAAATAGCTGCCTCATGCTGACCTATAACAAGATGAATATCAATGTACAGTTGACGTTCCCTTGGGACAGAACAGCAGAAGATGACATATTGTCCTAAACATGAACAGTAGTAGCTGAGGTATATCTAGAATATCCTGGAGTTAGCAGCAGCTGTCACCACACAGTGAGTATTTAGGCATGAAATAGCACTTTGTGAAGATCCAGCCTTTGCATCCAGGCAAATACCTTCATATTTTAATACTTTATATACAGGTAAAATATGGAATTATTTTTTCTCTGCTAGTTTGCTTTCTGTGTTCAAATTATAACCAGCTGTTACCTCTCCAACTTGTGTGTAAATTGATTTCCAAAGGAGGGCAGCAGAGGGCCTCAGTGTTGTGCAAAATGTCACGTGACCATTTGGGCCTAAAGCACAGGGAGTGTGTTTACAAAAATTGTTGCAGTGCTCTGCTTTCATGGCCCTCTTCATCATTCTCTCCATCTCACTTAAATTACCAGTCTTTCTTTTTTGGATTCTAAACCTCCTGCAACCGGTATCAGTCGACTGAACAGTCTCAGTAGGTTTAAAGAACGACATGGCCAAGAGTCCTGGTTCCCTGAGTCGTATCAGCCTGAGTCCTGAGGGGATTCTGAGAGAGATCCAGATCAACTTACTGGAGTGTAAAGTCTGCTTCGAGAAGTTCAGCACTCAGCAGAGGGAGCACAGACCACAGAGCCTTTCCTGTGGCCATGTACTCTGTGTGGAATGCATCACGTCTCTGTCCCACCCACTCCTGAGGAAGCTGGAGTGCCCGTTCTGTCGACAGTTGTGCAGCGTTGACAGCACCTCCCACTGCCAGGTTCTTAGTGACCTGCAGGAGCTATTGTTCTCGTGGAGCCCCGCATCCTCTGCACCTCCTCACAGGGCAAAAGGGGGCCTTGACTTGGCCGCAGGTTTGACATCCACAGCTCTGCATCTCTGCACAGCTTTTGGCGGTTGGGGGACTCTTATCAACCCCACTGGCATAGCTGTTTTGGGGTCTTCAGGAACAATAGTGGTGGTGCATGATGGAGAGACAAGGGTGGCGGTTTTCAGTCCACAGGCCAAGAAGCTGCACAGTTTTGGAAGAAGAGGACGAGCCAGTGGGGAGATCTGTTACCCAGTGGATGTGGCGGTGACTCCCTGTGGTTACGTGGTGGTGACTGATGCAGGGAATAAAGCTGTGAAGGTTTTCACCTCCAGGGGGAACCACGTGTTGACGGTCAAAGATGCCTTCCAGATACCCTGGGGTGTGGACACAGACGGCTGTGGGCACATCCTGATCTCAGACGTCCAGGCTGGCACGCTGTCCCAGGTAAAAGTGGACTATGCTCATGGACTCATTCTGGAGCATCAAACAGCCGTTTCAGACCTCCAGCAACCAAAAGCGGTGGCCTGCTGTCGGGTGACTGGGAACACTGCAGTGATGGAGCATCTACCTGGTGACATGTATCCGCCAGGGAGGCACCAACACACAAGGCTGAGAGTGTTTACAAAAGACTTCCACCTCTTTTGTCAGACAGACAGTTTCAGCCTAAGCCTGCAGTCCACAGTGAGGCTGAACATGTCAGGCATGGCGTTCGATAGAGATGGAGACGTGACTGTGATTGACTCCAATCGGGGGATGATTTGGAGTTTAGGGAAGCTCCAGAATGGCCTGGCCCTGACCCCTCTTGTGGGAGACCTTATTCGCCCAGTTGGACTGGTGTCACTGAACAACACGGTCGTCATTCTGGACAGTGGAGACCATACAGTGAAGATTTATTCTGCTTAATTTGATGATATAGCTCATTGGGGACAGGCCTAGATGTGAAGTGTAGCTTATCATATTTTAAAGTGTACCTGGCAATACAATTTATAAATGTAAACTAGCATTTAAAGTTTCTTTAACACATTATAAAATCAATGTATAGGCAATGGGTTTAGACAGGATATCAGTTGTGCAATCATATCAAACATGTTCTTTTGTGGTGTTGTTATCATCCCAGCTTTTGAAAATAAACTTTTATTATTTACTAATACATTACAAAGTCCCAACCAGGGGGTCGAGACCTTCAAAAGAAGTCCCAAGAATAAGCTGATCTCATTTTTGCTGTTTTCTTGTGAGATACTGGACAGGATTACCTTTTGGAGCCAAACAAATCCTTAAAATGAAACAATCGAAGCAGGAAACAATTCACTTTTGGTTCAGTTGCTTACAATTCATGTCCACAAGGCTGTAAACATGTGATGGGGGGTTCTAACAAATAGAAATTTCAAGTTTAAACTTCATTTTAATGGGGTCAAAGATAGGGAACTGCTCCTATACAGAACTGTAGCCGCAGAGGATGCTGAGGTTATGTCTTCAGTATTTCTTTCACAAAATCTTTAGCGATTTCAGTCCCCAAAAGTGCAGTTTCTATTCCATAACTGACATTTACACATTTTTAAAGGTCCTCAAAGGCCTATATATTAAATTGATGTGGGGTATATGTGATAAACCGATAAACACATAAGTGCAAGACAGGTTAATGATAATGAGATATTTTAAACATTTTAGTGTGAAGAAAAATTATTATAATGAGTAATCATTCTTGATTAACTTAAAATATACTGGGTGACTGGTTTGGTGACTGCTCAAAATGATCTGTGCCAAAAACCTGGCTACAGCCCGTAATACTAATAACTATCGTAATAAGTGCTATTATATTGTTATATATACATGTATACTGTCTATTAGTAATCCGGTTTTGTTTCTGAAAAATAGATAAAACAATTCAATGTGTCAGGGAGGTATTTCTTTATGACTAAACTTCCTTTACTTTTTTTAATAAACACTGCAAAAAAAAAAAGAGATGCCTGCATGTGAATCTGCATGTCAGCCCCCCCCCCTCCCAGTGGAAGATGGCGCTGGGGATGCTGCTGTCTCGGGCTGGAGCAGAGTGCTGGATTTGCACAAAAAGCGAACCCGGATGGACATAAAGGAGGACAAAAAGGACATGAACATCTCCACCAGCTCTCCTCCTCCAGCTCCGGACCCTTTTGGGGTTGTTTAACTAGAGCCTGCTGCCTTTTTTCTTTCCTTTTTTCTTTTTTTTTTTTCCTGTGTTGTCCGGCCAGAGATCCGGGCTTCTTGCCGGGGAGCCGCGGACGGTGCACGCTGGTAGCTCGGCAGGGTAGATACACAGGCTGGGCAGTGAACAGTGGACGAAAATGTCGGATACAAAGGTAAAAGTTGCAGTGAGAGTTCGGCCGATGAACCGCAGGGGTAAGTGTCAGAACATATCTGCCTTTCTGAGTCAGGCGACGTTGTCACAAAGTTTTGATTCCTTCGCCATTGCTGCTCTCAGCCCGAGTTTAGGAGCCTGGAGTCACACTTCAGTGCAGTTTGAAGGCGGCCAGAGCAGCTGTAGGATTTCACTGTTCGCACCCGCACTCTGCCTCACTTTCCCGACAAAAACGTCTCTCCACAGAACTCGAGCTGAAGACAAAATGTGTCGTGGACGTGGAGGACAACCAGACAGTTCTACACCCGCCGCCCTCCAACGGAAAAGGAGAGAACAGGTAAACAAAGCTGACGTGCTGCCAACTGCCCTGCTGGCTGCTACATCACAGCAGCCAGCAGCTCGCTTGTTGCAGCTAGTTATTCCTTTGCTTTACTGCTTGTTTGAGTGCAATAGAGTAAAAAAAAAAAAAAATCTATAATACAGTCTCCAGTACACATCTGGGTGTTATGGACATGTCTGTCATGTGCAGGAAAACGCAGACTGCAGCCCCTCTCTCACTGTCATAGCCTTGTCCCACCCTGGGTGTAGTAACAGAAACATTCATGGTTAGTGAGCTCCTGCAACGCAGAAGTCACATCACTAGACAGCACGCAGCAGCACCACGAGCCTGACACGCGGTAGGGAGGATTCAACTCGGCATGGCAAAAGCTTTCCGTTGAATCCAAACAATTCCTTCAAATAAAGGTCAGTAAATAGAGGAGCAGGAGCACTGACTGACTGACTGACTGGCTGCTGCTGCTGAGGACATGGTGTCTGTCACCCACCTGCTTGCAACATGATAGTACGTTATGCCATTCATGTGAACTTTCAGCATAACAACACGTATACATATAACATAATACCCTCGTCATCTGCAATTCTGATGTTGAGTTTTAAGGGGGGGCGGGGGGGGGGGGGGGTCGACACATGAAGGCGCATATTAGACGGAACAGATTAATGCCGAGCCTCAGGGTGTCACCGTAAATCTCCCGAGTCAGAACTAATCAAACTTGTGTAGCATTCAGAGTGGTGTGCGACCACACGGTGTCTTTTGAAAGTGGCAGGCTTTGTCAGGCGTTCCCCACGGGTAAAAGTGGAGGGAAGGCTGCGACAAAGGGAAAGCTGAGCATCCTCTCACGTTTCACAGACTGCCTGCACATTGAGGGGTCAGCAAAGGGCAAAAAGAAATGCCGTTTCTGCTGGCTTGTGATCTGACGGGCACTCGGATTGAAGTGAGGAGATGTCTGGAGTCACACAGCATGTTGGTTAATGGCAGCTGTCAGCTGGTGAACAACTCTTCTGGCTGCGCAGGGTGGCTGCTAAAAACGAAGTCGTGTGATCAAATACATGCCACAGTCGAGGCTTTTCTCATGGCCCCACATCCAGTCCCTTTCTCTGCTGTTCCACGTAACCATCAGCCAGCATTAAGTGGCTCCCGCAGCAGCTCCGGTCCACACATTAACCTGTATTTAAGGCAATTATCGCGACAGCAATTGCCACACAGTGGCAGCGCTGCAGGCAATTAAACAAATCTCGCTCAAATCTAACGTATGTGGAACGAACAACAGCAGAACAAACAGCTGCCGTGGGTGAGAGGTCAGATTCAGAGTGACTGCAGCTGCAATATTGGATATAAGCGTTTGGATCTGACGCTGGCTCTTTCCGCTGCTACCTGTTGCCATGTTGCCAAGAGAGACACAAACACGTTTCACGTTTTCATTCAGGGGATGTTTCCATATCTGATTTAGATGTCGTATCAGCCGCGCAGAGATTCCAGTCGTCGGCTTGGACCTTCATAGAAAATGTTTTCAGCTTCTGCTGGATTCACTTTCACTCTTAACTGGGTTTATCCAAAGTCTTTTTTTTTTTTTTTATTCTGCCAAACCTATTTTCAAAGATCTGAGCAAAAGTTCAGATTCAGTTTGGTTTTATTATGTCACATTTCTTTTCTATAGTGTAGTCCAAGCGTATAATTACATGGTAACATTTCAGTGCTAGTGTGCTGTCTGTGTGTGTGTGTGTGTGTGTGTGCTGTGCGTGTGTGTGTGTGTGTGTGTGCGTTTTGGGTGTCTGTGTTTAGGCTGCCATGATTTTCATAAACCATATAATTTTCTTCTCTGCTACTGTGGAGCTGCAGAAGCGGACACCCTGATTGCTAAGACTTTGCCTTGTTTTGAAGACACCTGTTCCTGTGTGTTGGGAATGTGTCAGATTTAGTGGGTATTAGCATGCCAAATATGGCTGCAGAGCCCAGACCATGGGAACCTTTTCCCTCTCGTGGGAATGAGTAGAAGAAGAAGAAACAGCAGTAATAGATATTTTTGTGTAGACACGTCTGAAATGATCTGAACTCTTGCTTATTTCTTAGGCTGTAGATTTTGAAATCTGGGATTTAACGACGGGAAGAAATGACATAACATTGTTTGGATATCAGTGAACCTCTTGTTGCCCCAAGTGTTTCAAAAATACTTCAGTATTTATGAGTATTTCAGTCTGATGAAATACAGAAATGAAGTCTCTGGTGGGCTGAAAACATTCCAGATTGTGTCTGAATCTGAATCAGAGAACACACAGCACCGCAAAAGCATGGAAGTCACCTAAAGAATTTGAAGAAATACATAAAGGATTTCCTTTGATGGCTAAGCCTCATTCTTTGCACCGTGGAGCGTTATAGCAACACTCGTGATCCCCCCCCGTCTCTCCTTCTTCCCTGAGAAATGAACAAGAATCCCAGTGGTTGGCAAATGAAACATGGATTGTGACTTCAGGGCGACAGGTTAAGTTTCCTAAGTTTTATCTTTCATCTGCCTGTTAAGTTGGCACGAATGGCATATTTGAAATGGGAATCTGGGAAAGCAGTTTTGTTTTCACGCGCCAGTTTCTCTCCTCGGAGATTTAGAGACAATGAAGGTGGGGGTGGAGAGGCAGAGAAATACCTGAGGCTGCTGTCTGCACAAGGGATGAGTGGTGGAGCATCATGACAAGAAAATACCCCGTGAGTCCCACACAATAGGGCTATATTACATCTATCGTGCCCCAGCGTGTCCGTCAACGAGGAACAGTTGAATACAGGGCCATTCAGTCTCGCAAAATCTTCTTCATGTAAACCCCAATTTTCTGTGTATTTCAATCTAAACTGAGTTGTTTTTAAGGCCGGCAGCTAACCACATCTAACCTTTGTTATTTGTGGTAACTGTAAGGTGCTGTCAGTTGTCTTCCTTCCACTGTAGCTAACTAAAAACATGTCACTTTTTAAAAAGACACATGTGTTTAACTAAAGTAACATTTATTTTCCTACCCTTCATGCTCACAGTAGCACTGCAGTCCAGAATTTCAAGATGATCAGCGGAAGACTGATGTCTTTATCTGATAATGTGTGTGGCCAAGCTTGTGATTTCCGCTCTAATCTCTTCTGTATCACTAATGGTTAGAAGAGCTCAATTGGGGTTATCTCCGTTTGACTAAGGTATCTTGCTGACTTGGATGTTGAAATCTGAATTGTAAGCTGAGAGGAGCTTCAGTTTAAAAGTCATCCAATAGGACGGTCCTAATTATTCTGTGTTTCTTCATTTTTAAATTATCTTCAACAAATATTTTTTGATGTATGTTCAGATATGGCCGTGTGGTTGTTGATTTTGTGACATCCTAAAAGGGGAAAAAAGTAAATTTGGTAATGGTAAATATAAAGCTACAGCCAGCAGCCTGTCTTAGCAGAAAGACTGGAAACATCGGGAAACAGCCAGCCAGCCCCGTCTAAATGTAACAAAATGAACACGTGGCCAAATCGAAGCGTAACAACTGCAATGTGCTGTTTTACGGGCGTATTTACCAAACGATTGCTTGCTTGTAATTTCAGTAAAACAGCAAATTCCTGTTTTTTTTACACTTTTGTAAAATGCCGCTTAGCTTAGCCTGTAGCTTCATATTTGCTGTGCAGACATGAGCGTGGTATTGATTTGCACAGGTCGCACGTTTTTGCCAAAATGCTGGAACTATTCCTTTCAATTTTGTTGCACTTCCCACTACAGTGTTTCCCTGGCTACAGATAGCCTCTAATGCTGCCTGATTGTTTGCTAAGCCCTCATGCTGTCAAAGAAAGGTATTGAGCAGAAACGACAGCCTCACATGTTGTTGAATTCTTTGGACGTTGGTCACATTTCCTCCCAAATCACACATGACCGAGTGTCATCATGCTTTCCAAAACAAGCCTGTAACGAATGACAGTGCTGCCTTGTCTAATGACTGCACTCAGGAATGATTCCTTTGTCTTTCCATTTTGCTCCCTACGTGCCAATAATCAACCTTTCCATTCAGTAATATGTTGTTCTCGGAGTTAGTTTTCCTAAATTGCACACTATCAGCTCAGCTTTTCTCTCTAACGCTTTGTTCGTGCGTGCTATTAGGAGAAAGTGCTGTGTATTGTTGATAAAACGATTGTACCCCCTCGAGGACTGTTCCCTGTTTGTTTAGAGGGTGGAACGGTGTTTACGTCTTGATCCGGAATTGAGAAAAGACGGCATCCTCCCTCTTTGTCAAAGCCCGCGCCTCATTAATCTCAGATGTGGCTTCTCATTCTGAGAGCAGCAAATGTAAAAATCCACTCTCACACATTTCCCCCGTAATGATTCTGGATTTCCTTCTTGCATGATTCTCTCAGGTTGAGGCCTTTTGTGTTTGTTTTGAAGCCGGCCTGTTGTGCTTACGCAAATTACATTTCGTGGAGGGATAGATTTACTGTGGACTCGCATTCGGTCTCATTCAGGGGAAGTGGAGCCGGTCAACATTAACAAAAGCTTAAAAAACAAGTTTTTAACATGTCTCTCCGCCTGTAAAGGAATATTCCGCTCATTACACCTCATTATGTTCACACACGTTATAACTGTAAAAATCTATTTGGCATATTTCTCTTTTCAATTAGTTACTTTTGTGATATGTTTTGCAATTGATGAGCATGCGCTGGCTTTTGTGGTCTATTGTCTTTAGCAGCCACACAGCACATGTATGCAAATAAGTGACATCTAACAAGCAGACAGGGTCAAAGGAGGTGTGTCCTGGTAGTAAATCTGTCACTTAATTTCGCACGGGGAGGAAGCTTTACCATATTGAACCGAAAGATGAACTTCACCTGTTTCTGGCTTGATTGTTGCCTTTGAAACTAACCAGATTTAGAGTTTTAGGCTATAGAGCAGACATGGTCAGTATCCCCTCTCTGTGTTTTAGCAGACACACACACACTTGACTTGGCCCACAGCCTGCTGACCCAGCTTGTCACAGTGGTGTCAGAAATGCCGGAGAGGATTAAATTAGACCCTGGCTGCATCATATGTTGTGCCGTTAACATTTGTTGTGGAAACTTCGAAGTCCACACAGAAGTCGGTATGAGCATCATGTGCGCTGCTGATGGCACTGCTATTCATTAAGGCTGTTTTTGGGACCCTGAGCTTGGCTTTCATATTGGAACTTTGACTCATGAGGCTGGTAGGTTGTCTCGCCTCCATATTTACCACGTTGCTTAGCGACAGCGGTTGCCAAGATACAGAAATGTTGTGGAGTTATGTCGATGACCTAATGAGTGATATCCCCCAGCGACTCCAAATATTTTCGTATGAAGCTAATTTTTAGCATTTACTAGTGGTGGAATGTAACAAAGTACATTTACTCATTTACTGTACTTAAGTACATTTTTGAGGTACTTGTACTTGTACTTTATATTTCTTTATATTTCAGTCCATAGGGAAATATTAAACTGTTTACCCGACTACATTTATCTGACAAAATACAAGATTAAATCAGGGGTTCCCAACCGTTTGGGCTTGTGACCACTTACACAAAAGCTGTGTCAAGTTTGAGCCCCATGTCATGTTATAGAAGTTATGGGTTGTGAGCTGTGTCACCAAACATACTTTTCCCCTGTAAACTTCCCACATGCTTTCATTTAAATAACTGTTGAAATGATCAAATATTTCTCAAAAAAACAAAACAACAAAGAGAAAAGACAAATGGAGAACAGAACTGTGTATCAGAACATTGTTTTTCCTTCGTTCCCACCATTAATCATCTCATGACCCGATTTTATCTTGGGAGCCTCTGCGTCAACATTGATGCATTAGTATTAATATGTAATGTATTTTAAAATATAAGTCATAAGGGCCTGTTTTCTGCAAAACAAATATTCTTATTTCTAATAGAAAGTGAAAATAAAACGAGTATGTCTGTACTTTTACTTAATAAAGTAGTATTTCTAGCCAAGATGTAGGATGTTTACAGTAGATATGTTACGTAATAAAGCTGACAAAGCTCCAGAAATTGTTTGTGTCAGAGTTAGCTGTCTCGGCAGCTTGGATCCATCCTGCAGGTCTGTTTGTGTCATCAGCAAGCCAACTTTCTTTCCTGCTGTTTTTTTGAATACTTTTGAATGTCCTGCACGTAAATCTCTGACTTCAGCCACTTTTCAATGTTTACTTTTGGATCACTCATGCTAATAAAAGGTTAGGCCGTATGCTTCCTTTGACGCGTCTTGAGTGTAATTGATCAGACCAGAAAGCCTCCCGCCCCCATTAACCCTGAGTCTGGTTGGCATTTTCCTGCTCTCTCCGGTCTGTCTGTGCAGCGGGGTGACCTCTGCTTTGAGTGGGTGGGGACAGGCGTGTTCAGTTCTAAACATACTGGAAGACCATCTGAAATGCTAGCTTATTGCCTCTGACAGCACAGTGCGCTGTAACCCAACGCTTTCACACACACACACACACACACACACACACACACACACACACACACACACACACATACCATCACCGAGCTCTCAGTTATGCTTGCCTCTGGAGCCTGTTGAATTGTAATTGTCTGAAACATGTCGACAGCCAAACGGGAAAGAGTCCTATGTGCGGTTAAATGGAGGTTAAAAGGGTGGGGGAGGCATAGTTTCAGCTACAGATCAAGAAGAGGAATTTTAATATATATAATATGGGGAGGGGATGTGCCAGCCAAAAACTATGTTTGTGAGTGTGTGTGCACAGGGCAGTTTGTGCATGTTGTGAATGTCATCTCAACGGGGGGGGGATATTCCATTTGAGCTGCAGGATTATAAAGCCCACTAAATCACACTGATGAACCTGACGATATATCCTTCATGCATTGGAAAAAGGGGAGCATCTGCTTTTCTGGATTTTGAAACTCATTTTCTGTGCTGATTTTCAGAAGATAGCACTACGTACATCATTTGTGGTAGCTAATTTCAACCGGCCTGCTGCCAGTTGAAGGGGTGTCAGATTAAATGAAATGATGAATGTAAAATGTCTATTTGTCTGATACTTCTGTGAGCCTGGGAATGCAATGCAATTTTTGTAAGGGTGGACAGCTGCATCAGGGGATGGATGATGATACAGTAGATTATTCTGGTGTGTTGCCTACTGGGCTAGAAGAGTGCTGTTTTCGGTGGCATAATAAACCAGTGGCCTTAATCCGGCTCCATAACCACAGGGGGGATCCACTGCTGCTCTCCCACTTTTCATACCTTCGTTTTGGGCAACACCTTGCATGACTCTCTGAGCTGCAAGGCACAGAAAGATGTCATGTTTTCAGCAGTCGTGTGTGATCTGTGTAAATCTGACCCTCAACAAGAGATTTAAAGGTGGCGTTTAAAGGATTTAAAGGTGGCGTTTCTTACTAAAAGTGATAAGAAATAAGGAAGAAGATCAAAATGTCTGTCTGTCTGCCACGACACAGGATCAGTACAGAGGGGTGGAATCATAGTAGTGTGAGAGGCCAACTTCCACCCTCAGCCAAGTTGAAATCATTCATGGGTGCCTTGGCATCAGGTAGCTGGAGGCGTGGGAGCCTGAGCATGCCCTTGATGACACACACACATTGAGGCATGCAGAACCAGCCCCCAATGGGACTTTTAGACTTCAGCCATGCCCTGCTGGGTCTGCCGTGTCGCCTGCAACTGCCTCTCAGTGGGGAGGAATCTGATGCTATCTGGCACTTCTGTGTCACACACTTGTTCAACCACAACACAGCCTTTAATAATCCCTCAAGCCATGACTCCAGATGCATGTTTATTATTAAGCAAATAGCCTGCAGACTTCATGCGTGAATCATTTGGAGCTGCACTGCAACATTTGCGACTGAGCTTCTACAAGAAATAAGCGATTTGTAATTATGACTTAATGGATCACATTTATCCATTGTATATTTGCAGTGCATCTATTTTCTTCAGTCAATTAAATGTTTCGGTCATTTAAGTAGAAACTGCAAAACATGCCATGGTTCCAGATTTTCAGGATTTGCTGCTTTTCTTTGCCTTATATGATAGTAACGGACATCTTTGGTTTTTAAAGAGCTGCAGCCTGGGCTCTGTGAAAATACAATGGCTGTTTTTCACTATTTTGTGACATTTGATTTAACTTTTAATTGAGAAATGAGTTGACAGATTAATTGATAATGACAGTAATTGGTAGTTGCAGCACAAAATTATTTTAGTATTGGATAATTTAGTTTCACATACGTAACACCCACTGCATTGAACATAGCCATGATATCGATAGAAGATGCAGAAAATGCAATAAAATGTTTTTTTCTTTAAGTGAGCAAGCAATTAATAATTTTGACCATTATACCTGGGAAAATACAGGATTTCTTTCAATAGCTAGTAGTGAAAAATGTTATAACATTAGTGTGACGAATTAATCCAAATGTAACTATTGGAATCATTGAATGAGAGGACATAGTTTATATGGTTTCAAAAAGAAAGGTAGAGAATTGCTAAGAAGGACAGAGATTTCAGGGGAGATAAGAGATTATGCCTAAAGAAGAGTGGGAGAACCGGAACCTAATGTACTTAAACTTATTACGGGGGAGGTCTTAACATCATGGTAGGGGGAGGAGGTAAGAAAAGAGACTTTAACATTGAAGTCTGCAATGATATAATATATAAATTGTAACTCTATGAAATCTTAAATATAGCCAATTTTAAACAGTTCCCCAGCTACAGATTTAATGTGGGTGTGTGTGTCTATCCATTCTTGTGTCTGTTGTCCTGTTGTTCTACATGTGGATCTGTCCTCTGTCCACTTTTCATTCTTTGCAAGGCTGTAGCTGCTGTCGGTCTATTTGTTATCATAAATATTCCACGTGTTTCTTTCATCTTTGACGTCTCCACTGTTGTAGCAACACTGACATGAAGAATCAGATTTGTGTGTTTTTTTTCTTCTTTTACCTTGCGTGCATTCAGACCGCATCAGTAGTCCTTGATCATACCTCCTAGTCTGCCAATAGGAAGTCTTAGATGTGCACTGATGCCGATCCATATCTCACAGCTCCCGATCGATGGAGGCGACGGGGCCCTGCTGCAGTCTCTGTCTGCTTTAATTAGGACCGAGTCACAGTGGTTGTCAGTGGCCCAGATACAGAGTATGAGCTCTGAACGAGGCCCTCTTCCTTTGACTCCTCTGCCCACTCACTCTTTTTCTGTCCCTAATTGTAATGAGCCTGAGCACAGTTAATGGCCTGGCTGTAGTCCTCTATGGAAATCAGTTCTTAATTCCTACTTTTATGAAGATCACCTTACTTTCTAGATATTTAATACTTGACATGAAAATAAAAGTGACGAAGAAGAGTGTTTTTGTCGCACAGTTCTCTCTGTTGTTGGTGACTCAGCTCAGTTTGTGTGAGACACTCTGGTGCAGTGTTTCAGTCTTCCCTAAAGCACCCTGCCCTGTATTAGTTACTGAGTGAAGGTGATGCCCACCTCTGTCTCTGTGCCAGGAGACGCCTGCAGGAGGGATCTGCTGACAGTTGAAGGACAGGACTGTGGCAAATTTAGAAGCACTAGGGTGGTGTATATGTTGTACTGCATTATACTGCAAAAAAGAGCCCTAATTTATTTTTTTATTATAACTATCATTATAATGGCTGTGACATTTGGTTGGAGCTTACTTTGTTGTTATAGTTTTTATGCTTTGGAGAATTCCCCATCCAGTTAAGAGAATAATCCTACATATCTTCGTGCCATATATATATTACCCTTTTGTCCTTAGTTCCAGCAGCTGCTAATGCTGAGTGTGGCTTCCCCATCCTGGCCTCTCTGTTAAGTCCACAGGCATAAAAGCTATTTACTCAACAGAGCCAGTGGGACATTGAATCCTAAATCTCTTCCCTTCCTCATGCTCCACTGGCCCAATTATGAACCCAATCACAGCAGCACCTACCACCAGGAAATGCCACTGTGTGGAAGTGAATGAATGAGTGAATACATGAGGGAGGGAGTGAATCAAGAAGTCACACCAGGAGTTTGGGAAATGTAGAAAGTTAGAGAGGGGTCTGAGGTTTCATAAAAATCAAGTTGTTGTGCTTTCAATGCATGTTTCAGTTCAGAAACGCTGCTTGTGTCAACACAGACAATGGGAAGTTTACTACTGTGAGAAGTGCAGCTGCATCTTACTGAGTGTGAACATGTTCTGACTGTTAAACTGTATCAATGCTAACCGTCTTATTCCTTCTCTCTCTCTGTCTCCCGTGGATTCCCTCTGTTTATGATGGATTACCCCTCTCATTCAGCAGGAAACAAACTAAGGTATGTAAGTTTCATCTGCTTCTGTTGCTACAAAAACAAGCCAACAGAGCTGACTCACAGTGTCAGCAGAAACAGTCAGAAGTTCTTTTCAGTGCAAGTAGCCAGTTTGTAGTGACGTCTCACTGGCTGTCCTGGTATCACAGAAACTAAAATCATCCAGAAGCAGGATGCCGGACGGGCAACACTGTTCCCCTGAGAGGCATCCTGCACAGGTCGATCTAAAGTTGCCGTTGTTTCTAGGGACATGATTGAGAGTGTTTTAGTATTTTGGTTGGTCAGCAGGAGCCGGATAGATGTCCGTGTGAATGTGTCAGCGCTCTTAAGATCTCGTGAACACCCACAAAGGCTCTACAATAAGACAGGGATGAGCGCGGACACTGGGGCAGTGTGTGTGCGCATTCAAAGCTGCATTGTTGGAGTGCACCCCCACCTCCCCCCTTGACAACACGCTGGTGACTGGCCCAGAGATGTTTCACACACCAGGGACGGGGCTTTGTGCTCAGTGCACTCGGCTGCTGATGGGACCGGGGGAGCTTTTGCGTGGGCCACAGGCGTGCGTGGTCTCTGGGGCCTGTGAACCTGAGTTACCCTGTAATACCCTTCAGCTAGACGAGCACGTGGCTGTCTGCTAAGTTATAGAGGCACTCAAATTAGTCCCCCTGCATTCTAAAGGGTAAATGGAGGGTTGCAGTCCAATCACGTTTGACCAGTTTTCATCCGAGAAATGACAAAAAGGGCATTGTGCTTCGCAGCTTCATCATTATTTGTACTGATGATTAATAGTAATTGTCCAATCATGAACAATTTGTTACACACAGTCACACCCTCAAGCTGGACAGAGAGGCCCCTAGTTACCAAACCAGCCCTAATTGAGAATGATGGCACTTTTGTTCCTTTGAATGGCACCCACTCACTTGTGTGAAGTCACAAGAGGAGGACTTGCTTTCAATGCATTCAGTGATCTCAGTGCTTCCCATGCTGACTGTGCAACCAGTGGTTCCAATAGCCCTTATTATGATTAGAAGGGAGTTCAATTATTTGGGGTATTTGCGTTTGGGAAAGTGCTTTGGCAGAGCAGCAGCAATGCACCGAAGGCCAGGAGTAGTACTGTGCAGGATGACAGTGCAACTGCAATTTCTCCTGCAGCTCGGAAGAAATCTTAAAAAGACAAGTGGCTGAGCTTGGATAAAAATATTAGCTTTATTTAGCCTTTGTTTAACCAGGAAAGCCATACAATGCAAAACAAAATATATATGTACTTTGAAACCACTCAAAGGGGAAATTGAAGGGAACATTAGATATGTGGGGTTCGAGTAGATTTGCAGCGTATACAGTAACAGGAGCTGTTCTGTCTGTGAGGACTACGGGTCCTTGGTGAATGAGACCACTGCTCTTTCCCATAGAGCATCCTCTCTGTGTGTTATCCACCCCCGAGCTCTTGCAGGTGCCTGGGGGACACAAGGGGTCTCTGCTGCTCATGTCCGCGTTGTGAAACCCAGCGTTGAGCGCTGAAAGCCAGCCTGCTCCACCGGGAACAGCTACGGCCCTGTTTCCTTGGAGACGAGGGTCACCGCGTGCTGGAATTTCTTCTGGGGAGCACTGACCCTGATTTATGAATTCATTTAACTCCAGCCACTATGACAAACCACGCGGCAGCTAACAGTGGATTTGTGCAGACAGTCATGGCGAGGTCTTAATGAGCATTACCTCGACACAATACTCGGTTCGACTTCATCACACTCACTCAGACAAGCTCAGTGCTGCTGACTTACTGTACGGTGCGGCACAATAAGCCTGTTTTTGTACCACAGACGAAGTGAGACCACTACTGACAAAAGATCAGGTTGCGTTGTACTGTACATGCCTGGACAGGTGTGAGAAGTGTGTGTTTACACTCCCTGTGCTGACTCCTCTGCAGGTGTTCGCCTTTGACCACTGTTTCTGGTCCATGGATGAGTCCAACGTTCCAAAATATGCTGGTGAGTCATAAATGCTCAAACAGATCCTTCACTTATCACCAAAGTACTCAAACCATGACCCATGTAAAGACCAGCGCAGGGAAACTCCCTACTTGAATGAAAGCTGCTTTTGCATCATGCAAAGCTAAGTGTGGGCATACGTGTTCATTTGAATTATGAGTGAACAAATTCAAATATGCAATCCAGGAAGTTGTATTTGTATTGTCTCAGGACAATAAAATCATCATGGGGGTTTGTGCAATATATACTAAATAACTGGACAGCTGTATTTGTATTTGTTTGTGCTTATGCAATCATCTACCAGTGTTATACTTCTTATGTTCCCACCCACATGGTAAATTCAATTTATTCAGCTACCATTCATTCCCTTCTTCCATTCATTTCTTTAATGAGTACTTGCACAAAAAAGGTTACAGCTACAGTTTTTGCAACGTCTATAGAAACGAGGTTATTACTGCCAGTCCGAGTAACATTTGCATAATCATTGTAGACATCTTTCATGTCATATCACTCGCATTTTGTGATGGAAATGTAATGCCTACGTCCGCTTTGTGCTGAGCGGACAAGGAAATCTGTTCAGTGAAGGGCTGCCTCAAGGGCCTGGGCCACGGCTTTATTTAGCTCATTAAACAGCTGTCCCATTCAGCAGGAGCATGACAGGGAGCGACGCGAGATTTCTCTACACAGGCTGACATTTTCCACATGAGCAGACAGGAATCTGTCACCTTTCACTGGGCTTATCCTTCATCGTTTCTTGTTTAGTGGCCCTTGTCGATACATTTTCTCTGTAGTCACTTCACTAATTTAAGGATGCAAACCAGACAACTAGTAGATCTCTGACAAGTGAATGGTTTGTCTGTTTACCATAATCTCCATGGTGACTGATTCTTTGTCTAAAAGGTCAAGAGGTGGTGTTCAAGTGCCTTGGAGAGGGAATACTCGAAAACGCATTCCAGGGATATAATGCCTGCATATTTGCCTATGGACAAACAGGTAACTAAAAATCCATCACACCATGCAATCTTTGAAGCATTTATAAAGGATGAATTGCCTCTATTATACTCAACGTTAAGCCTTTAAGTGTATTCGCAGGTTGAGTTGTCTCCAGATGTCTCTGTAGAAGATTTAAAGTACAGGAAGACTTGTATTTCTAATCTCACTGGTGAAACACTTAACTCATATCCGTCCTCACTCTGAATCAAATTAGCTCCTTTATCCCACTTCCTGTCTTAAGAGGAAAACACTTGTTAGAGAGACACACCGACTGAAACGTTTGAAGAGAAGAGCTCAAATATTTCAGTTTGACTTGCCCAGAACCCGAAATACCTGCAAAACTAATGACATTCCCGTCAAACTCAGATGCACTTTGTGATTAGTGCCAATTAGCAAATATTAGCATTTTTGAACTCGGACAGTTTGTGGTTGTTGTAGAGACTCAAGTTAAATTTTACTGTTATTGAAGCAATGCAATAATGCAATATGGAAATAATATGTGTGCCTCTGCAATGTCCGTCCAGGTTCAGGCAAGTCCTTTTCAATGATGGGGAATGGGGAGCAGCCGGGTTTAATCCCTCGACTCTGTTGCTCGCTGTTTGAGAGGGTCCACAGAGAGGGGAACGAGGCCCATTCTTTTAAGGTGGAGGTGTCCTACATGGAGATCTACAATGAGAAGGTCCGTGACCTGCTCGATCCCAAAGGGTGAGTCTGAGGTGTGGCCTTGTACTTTTTCTTTAGAAGAAACACATGTGACCTGTATGACCTCGCCAAATTTAATGTGCTAATACTTTGCCTTTGACATGGGCGTGGCAGACACAGCTGGTTGCACAAATTGTGGTGTCATCTTCTCATAGTCTTGATTCAGCCCAGCTCCAGCATGAGCAGCGACCTCTCCGTCAGCTCCCGCCTAGTTTGCATCTCTGTTTATAGCTCTGTTGTGTCTAGCGGCCTGAATGGGAGACGGCGACAGAACGATGCGAGTAGGAAGCTCAACCCAGTCATTTCCTGCAGAACAGCAGCCAGCATCGTCCACTGACAGTGCTGCATTCTTCGCCTCCGTGGTCTGATGTGGGTTGGCAGACAGACTGCAGGGGAGAACGAACTATGAAAGAGTGTGTTTCAGGGACATCTGTTAGCGAAGCTGGGAGCAGGAGAGCGGTTAGAGCAGCCTGTGAGCCGAGCCCCAGAGAGGGATTACAGGGGAGTGCTCTGTGTGATGCAGATGCCTGAAGATACAGCCAGACCCATTACGATGGGAACTTCCTCTCGCTTATATAACAAGCCTCACACTCTGTTGATTTTCCCGTCTATCTGCCTCTGTGTTTTTTGAGGGTTAAACTTTGGCTGTGGTATAGACACGTGATACAATAGGATCTCTGTCACACTATGAGTTGGTAGCTGGCCATGGTCTTTCTAGTGGTTGCACCCTCTTGTTTGCTGCAGAGGTTGTGCTGTAGATTACTAGAATGGAAGCAGGGAAGCTGGTTTCTGCCAACCTCTTACTGATCTATAGTATTTCTCCTCGACACCTGGCAGGCAGCCAGCTTCAATTTACCCACCTGCACCATCTAGTGAATCACTTTACCTACCCTCAGTTTAGATTTGTGACACGGCGCATGTATTTCATTAGGATGTCATTCACATTTTGATCAGGAAAGTCTATTTTAACAGAAATCATGCACTGTCTTGCATACATCTGGTAATAGACAGTATATATATATATATATATATATATATATATATCAATGTCAGAAAATACCACGACAAGACCAAACAATAAATTCATCTACTAACAAGTATTGTTGGTGAAGCCTGATATAGCTTGTCTCTCTGTCCCATAGCCCTCCATTGTTGTCAGAAACACATCAATGAACCACGCTGGTGTATTGGGTGACATGTTCCTTCTTTATGATAAAAAATTGGGCACTGAAGATTATTTTGATTAAATCCCGCACACACTGTGTTCAGTTGTTCTAAATACACCATTAGAGCAACCAAATATGCTGCTGAAAATAGTTCCCAACAAAATCCACCATTTACTCTCGTTTAGTACCGCTTGTTAAAAACTACAGTCCCAGCTGTTTGAGAAAATGATGTGGCTTTTTTAAAGTGAAGTAGTAAATTAAGTGTTTGTAAATGGACTGAGGAAGTCTTGGGAAATCAGAAAGTACTGAGAAACGGAGTAACACATTGTTTGTGTTGGTCTTTCTAATAAGATATTTGTTGACAATAAAAAAAAATTGCCTTGTCCTTTTTAAGAAATTCTGAAACTTTTTAGAGAGTGATTTCTTTCCCATGTGACAACTTGACTTCAAACTCCTTTTAACATTTTATTGCAGTTGTAGTGCATGTTGATGAAGAGTTCATTATTTCAGTATTGCATGCGATCCCGTCCATTCCTGTTGGCACGCAGTATTGTAGGAATAACAAATTAACAAATGCGACTTTTTAAAATGCGATATCCGGCCAGAGATATTTATGCTGTGTTACCAAATAATAATAAGAGGCTGATTCTAATTTCCCAGAAATGAATTTGAGTTAATTTTCCGAGAGGACGGTAAATAAGTAATTTGAGCTTCTCAAAACCCTTATCATTATTTCTGATGAAGCACAGAGGATATGCTTTTGGCCTTTCCAAAGAAATAATATGTTAAGCCGCCGTAAGTGCTAAGAAGCGTTACATGAAAAGGACTACATCAAGAGAGGAATGTCAAATCTGTTCAAATTCTTTCATTAATTCTTTCTTTTTGCACATATGTCCCTAATTGGAAATGGTAAGTATTTATCCCTTTCTTTTTTTTTTCTTTTAATCATTGTGTTGTTTCTCTATTCTTCAAGGAGCCGACAGTCCCTGAAAGTGCGGGAACACAAAGTCCTGGGTCCATATGTGGATGGTCTGTCTCAGCTGGCTGTGACCAGCTTTGAGGTGAGTCTTTCACCCTTCTGTCATCACACAGCGACCGGAAGCGAAGCGGCTTCCACCCTGTATTGCAGTTCTCATACGCACAGACATGATTTATTGCATCCAGCAGAAATGCCTTTCTATAATATCCCCAGTTGTCAAACCACTCATTTACATTTGGATAAACATTTAGTTCCAAACCCTCCAAAGTGTAGAAACTCTTAATGACGCATAGCCCTGATGTGGGGGTGTAGTCATGGGGTTTCGTGTAGTTTATATGCCAAGTCTTGGCAGGGCCTTCCTTAATTAAGTTTAAACATCTCCACCCTGTTCCTCTGTGCTCCATTGGATTGCCCAGAGCCTTGGCCCACTGCCTGCTGGGATCCAGCTAAATCACATGGCACACATCCATATGTGAATAGCGTCTGACTTTACTGTTATCATAATGAGTCATGTGTTCAAATTGTGTCTTTCTTTAAACATTCCTAAAATGTATATTTTCTTTCACGACTTCACTCTCCATCTTTTTAGGACATTGAGGTGTTAATGTCGGAGGGGAACAAATCTCGCACAGTTGCAGCCACCAACATGAATGAGGAGAGCAGTCGATCACATGCCGTCTTCAGTATCATTGTCACACAAACACTTTATGATCTACAGTCTGGGGTCAGTCTCCTCAGCTGCTTTCACGATGAATTGCTCGTTGAAATTACCGTAACTAATGACCTTGTTTATTCTATAAATGTATTCGTCTTATCATGGGTCCGACTGACTGTTCATGTTGTGATGGTAAACAGAATTCAGGGGAGAAAGTGAGCAAGTTGAGTCTGGTTGACCTGGCAGGAAGTGAGCGAGTGTCCAAGACTGGAGCTGCTGGAGAGAGACTCAAAGAGGGCAGCAATATTAACAAGTGGGTGTATTTTTTAATATGAAAGGTATTCAAATATATGAAGTCCAATAATCATTTGACAGGTTTAACACCGAAGGTGCTTAAATAGATGTTTTGTGTGTGTGGTTGAAGGTCTCTCACCACATTAGGCTGTGTGATTTCGGCTCTGGCCGATCAGTCTGCAGGGAAGGGGAAGGCCAAGTTTGTGCCGTACAGAGACTCGGTCCTCACCTGGCTACTGAAGGTTTGACCCACAAATTACTCATATCTATCACGGCCTTCTGTTTTGGTTGTTATAATGATGTGTGATTGCTCTAGGTGTGCTGAAAGGTGACCAAAAATGTTCCTTTGTTGTTGCAGTCATTGTGCAATGCAAGATTACGCAGCTATGCTTCCTCACGACATGTTTTCTTGTCTTCAGGACAACCTTGGTGGCAACAGCAAGACAGCCATGATAGCCACAGTGAGTCCAGCAGCTGATAACTATGAGGAGACTCTGTCCACGCTACGTTACGCTGACAGAGCTAAGAGAATCGTCAACCACGCCGTAGTGAATGAAGACCCCAACGCTCGTATCATCAGAGAGCTCAGGGAGGAGGTGGAGAAGCTCAAGATTCAGCTCTCTCAGGCCGAGGTGAGAGAAGGGATTGGGTGGACCGAAAAGGGTCACAAAATAGATGAATGAATCCACGCCAAATTGTACTGATGCTGATTGCTTTTTCCATTGTTCCCATCAGTCCATGAAGGCTCCTGAGCTGAAGGAGAAACTGCACGAGTCTGAGAAACTCATTCAGGAGATGACTGTCACCTGGGAGGAGAAACTTAGAAAGACAGAGGAGATTGCCACCGTATGCACATCAGTCATAAACACACTCAAAACCTTAAATTCTAATTTAGCATATTTAGTCATACACTGTTACACTGTTATTATCTATGTTCAAAGGAACGTCAGAAGCAGCTGGAGAGCATGGGCATCTCTCTGGAGACATCGGGGATTAAAGTAGGGGAAGACAAGTGTTTCCTGGTCAATCTGAATGCTGATCCTGCCCTGAATGAGCTACTGGTCTACTACCTGAAGGTAATACAGTTTTTACAATGTGAATACTGGCAAGATAACTAGTCGCAGATACTACACAGTCCTCACTATCATCGTCACCCTGCAGCCCGTTAAAATTTTTAAATGAGTACATCAGGATTTATGCTTATTTGTCAAACATAACATAAACAGTTAAATGCAGATATGAGGACTTAACTATTTAATTTTTATAGTTTTATTAACACCTGACCCTGCATCTCTCCCACTGTTCCCCTTAAATTTGAACTTATGAGCTTCACTAAATAAAATGGAAATATTGTAGATTTCACAAATAATTTCAGACATTGCTGTCCTTCACTAGTCACAATGAAAGATACATTGGTCAAGCTCGTCGCTATACATGGTGAAAACAGACATTTTCTCCTCTCTCTCTCTCACCTCAAGGCCATGAATGGATGGAAGGGCTTGGTGACATGTTGCCATGTTGTTCATGGCAAATGCTGTAACACTTTGTTTAGAGTGGCTGCAAAAGTCACAAATCCAAAACACCTCGTAAAGTTTGTACAGACACCAAAATGTTCTTTACTGCCTTATTTTGGGGATTAGTTGCTCCAAAAAAGCCAGCTAGTCACTTCCTCATTCATCCCTGCTATTACAGTATATTGTTAACCACACAGACCTGCTACCTTGGTACCCCACATGCCACAGCAGTAGTATTTACCGTCGACTGAGGCCCTGCACATATGCACATATGTCACAGTGATCCAAATGACACTGTGAGAGCAGAGAGGAGTCCAGTAAGAGCAGGACTGGACTTTGCAAAGCACTGAAGTGGAACAACCTGCCAGTTAGCTGGACCTGTAAGGGCAGAGGCATGTGAAAAAGCAGCCTGTGCAGAACAACAGGCCTTTGTCTGGGTTCTCCAGACAAAGGCTGGCATATCAGTGTGGAATGAGTGAAATGGGTTAGTTCGCTGCAGGGTAGGAAATCATCTAGAAGCTGGGATGTTTGTTTAACAGCGCCCACTCTGCAATGCGAGAGACACAAGTTTTTTCACTTAGGCCTGGTTTTACTATTGAATTCTGTGAAGTTAAGGAGTTACTGAGGTTGTTTTATGTTATACTTTTGTGCAAATTGGTTCAATGAACAACAGGTTGTAGCTCTTGACAAAGTTGCAAGAAGATGTTTAGTGTAATTATTTTCAGATCTGTCATTATAGTTTCCGTAATCTGTCCTCCGCCTGTGTGTAGGAGCACACGCGTGTGGGCGCGGACACGTCTCAGGACATCCAGCTGTTTGGGATCGGTATCCAGCCGGAGCACTGCGTCCTGGAGCTCTGCCCAGATGGTGATGTCACCCTGATGCCCATAGGGAATGCCAGGTGAGCCACTATACAAATACCTACAACATATTCTCTGCCTGTCTCTGTTGTCTTTCTCCTTCATGGATGACTGGACCTCTGTGTTTCACATGACCTCACTGTACAGGAATCTATGATCTGAGCTCCTCGCTTTGATATCATAGCCATGTCTCCCTCCCACCACAAAGAGAGTGTTCCTTCTCAATTAGTTTTCCCAGTAGATTATAATTCCATGTGACATCTTCATTGTTAGAATTTAATTCCTCCATTTTCCACAGGACCTGTGTGAACGGAACAATGATCGATTCCTTGGTGCACCTGTGGCACGGAGATCGTATCTTATGGGGCAACAATCACTTCTTCAGGTATGAGACTTGTCATTGTGTGGCCACATCCAAATGTGCATGAAATGAAATGAAAAAATCACTGATGGGAAGCCCTGTTGCACTGTAGGATTAATCTGCCTAAACGAAAGCGGCGGGACCGTTTAAAGGAGCTTGAGAGAGCTTCTCCCAGAGAGAGCTTCATGGAGGCTGACGTGGAGACCGCCAGCGAGGCCTCTTCTGAACAGGACTACAGCTATGAGTTTGCCCAGATGGAGGTCATAATGAAGACTCTGGGGAGCAATGGTATGATTAGGATAATTTGCCATCTCTCAATCTACACGATCCTTTAGGCTTTTCAGCTGTATTCAGTGTGTGTTCCACTTAGGCTTGTTCCAGCCACTCTGACCAAATAATAACATATATTCAAAATGTCATTGCTGTAACACAAAACACTGCTTCTTGTTTATCTGCTTATCTTGAATATAGGAAAGCACAATTCTAGTGTTCACTGCAACAATCAGCTGACTGTTTTGTCAGCTGATTGTTGCTACAAAATATATACAGATGATGTGATCAGATGCAACCTGGGTGGAGGTGAGGTGGGATGGACAAAAGACTACTACCACAGCAGAGAGATTATATTCATTATCGAAGATTTTTAAGACAATTCAATTCAATTTTTTCAATTTTATTTTATTTATATAGTGCTATATCATAACAGAGTTATCTCATAGCACTTGTTAATATAGAGCAAGTCTAAACCAACTCTATATGTATAGACCCAACAATTCCACTTAGTCTTTAAATGACAGAAAATGGTGAAAATGGACAAACCTTCTTAGATCCAAAGTTAACATATTCAAATTGCTTGTTTTGTGTCATCAACAGTCCAAATATATTCAATTTACAATTATATAAATCAGAGAAAAGCAGTAAACCCTAACATCTGAGAAGATGGAGTCAGCAAATATTTGGTATTTGTTCTTTATAAGATGAATCAAAATAAATTAATCCTAAACATTGTTGTCAGTCTGTAGAATTTCCAGTCGATAGACTAACACACTAACACACTTTACAACAAGAAAATAATTAAGTTTTTAAAGAACTTTTTAAAGAAGAAAAAATTTTGTTTTTGATTTTCTAGAGAGAATTTGTGGATTTCCCTTCTAACCTTAATAAAGCCAGAGTCCATGATGGAAACTACATCTTACGTCACTTATCAATAATTATTTTATTTTATTTAGTAACATTATTTGTTTTTAGCTTTGGTGGTTGCTGTTTGGTTTGTTTTCACAAGTACTGTCCTCCTTCGCATCAGAAACTTTGTGCTGCTCCTGTTGGTTGTGAAGTGCGTTGTTTCTCGTGTGTGTGTGTGTGTGTGTGTGTAGACCCTATGCAGAATGTGGTCCAGGTGCTGGAGAAGCAGTACGTGGAGGAGAAACGGACGGCTCTGGAGGAGCAGAGGATGATGTATGAACGAGAGCTGGAGTCGCTACGGCAACAGCTGTCTCCCGAGAAAACGTCACAACACCAACGGAGCAGCAGTGACCGCCTCACGTTCCCGACGCACACGTCGCACAGCAAGCTGCGACTGTGGACAGAGGAGCGGTTAGTGGGGTGCACTCACACACGCTCTGATACACACCTTTTTAATATGTGTCATTCTAAAATCAAAGTATATTTCTTTAACCAGAGTTGCATCAAATATCCGCAGCATTCACCATAAACCTAGTTATATAAATACATAGAAGCCAAATGTATCCCCAGAAACTCCTCAAACTTTCCTGAGATGTTACTCATTCCTGCTGAATGCATCATCTGAAAAATGGTACGTTGAAAATGGCCGTGGTTCACTATCAAAAACATCAAAACTTTCCTGAAACATCGACAGCATGGCAGCATGTACTATGCTGCCTCAACACTGAGTACTTTACTGAAGGAAACCAGGCCCTTCTGCACATCATTGTAGCAGTGAGCTCATACTTGTATAATTGACAGCTATGTAGCTTTAGCTATTATCCTCTGACCAGTTTTTTCTGATGTTTCTTTTTTATTTTGCCATTACTGGTAAACTCTTGTCACTGTGGTTTGTGCAAATACCAGATAGAAATCAAATCTGAGAGTGACTCTTCTGCTTAAACTTAAACATCACATGTTTCTCAAGTCAAAGTTTAGTCAATGAGTAATTTCCTTCTCAACTCTGACTGAATGATCTCTGTGTTCTGTTGTCTGCATGTGTGTGTTTGTTAGGGATGAGCTCTTTCGTCAGAGCCTGTCTCGACTCAGGGAGCAGGTCATGAAAGCCAACACCTTGGTGCGAGAAGCCAACTTTTTGGCAGAGGAGATGAACAAACTGACTGACTATCAGGTGACCCTTCAGATTCCTGCAGCCAACCTCAGTGCCAACCGCAAGGTCAGACCCCTGAAACCCCATCAATCACACACCCCCACCATCACCTTACTAGAGGTTATGGTATCTTATTGATACAGACTTAGGCAGGATATTTCAGGGTGTCAGTAGCTACTGAAACATTGGAAGTGACTAAATCTGTTAACCTGTTCTTATATAGCGTGGAGTGATAGTGAGCGAGCCGGCCATTCAGGTGCGGAGAAAAGGGAAGGGGACCCAGGTGTGGACCATTGAAAAGCTGGAAAACAAACTGGTGGATATGAGAGACCACTACAGGGACTGGAAGGAAGGCACAGAAGAGATGGTAAGAAACAAGAAATGGTAAGTAGAATAATTTTTTTTTCTTTAATTAATTGTTTTTTCATTCAGGTGTTCCTCTGTTTGTTTTTCTTTTCAGAATAACAAAGCCAGCAGCAGTCACTGTGACCCATTTTACGAGGCGCAAGAGAACCACAACCTGATTGGAGTAGCCAACATTTTTCTGGAGTGCCTTTTCCATGATGTCAAACTGCAATATGCTGTCCCCATCATCAGCCAACAGGGAGAGGTGAGGGTGCACCAAACAAAACGAATGAATACGCAAATAGATTTTTCATGCTGCAGCTCTCCAATATTCTTATTACATCAGGCCCATATAATGATGAAAGGATGTTGAAATAGGTGGGGCGCATGCACATGTAGAGGAAGTAGACTATCAAAGACATTTTGGGCCATTTTTTGAATGTGGGAGGTGACGTCTCTCTGCCCTGTGTGTACAGGTAGCAGGCAGGTTGCACATTGAGCTGATGCGAGTCAGTGGAGCCGTACCAGAGCACCTGTCTGGGGGAGACGACTCGTCCGAGAACTCCAGTGAGAGTAGCTGCTATGAGGTGATGGACACCAACGGGGAGATTGTCCACATGGCCAAGAGGCTCACTTGCAGGGTAAAAGACACTTGTCATGGGATTTTAACAAAGATAGATTGTTTTAAATTGTATGGGGATTGTTTGGCCGCTTGTGTTTGCAAATGCACGCGCTTTTCACTGGGAGATATTGTTCTAAGATCATCAGCACTCAGTAGCTCAGCTTCATCCTGTCTGCTTGTCTCTTTGCTGCAGGTGCGGATCAGGGAGGCTACAGGTCTGCCGCTCAACCTGTCCAACTTTGTCTTCTGTCAGTACACCTTCTGGGAGCACGGTGAGCCCACTGTGGCTCCTCCCATGGTCAGCCCAGACAGACCGTCCCCTCGAAGCCCAGATGCCCAGTTTACTGTCCAGTTTGATCACTGCAAGGTAAGTGAGAAGAAGCCGCTGCTTGCTAATTCCTTACCGTGAAGCATTAATCTGAATTTTAAAGTTTTTGTTAACTACTTTTATTTTCAACTCCACTGCAAACCTCTTGTCTTTGTGCAGGACTATGTTGTGCATGTCACAGATGAGTTTTTGGAGTTTATATCAGATGGAGCGTTGGCCATAGAGGTGTGGGGTCACCGCTGTGCTGGGAACGGACATTCACTCTGGGAGTTAGACGCACTGGAGGCCAAGACCCAGACCCTCCGGGACAGGTACATGTAACAGACTCAGACTTTTGCACACGCAGACGCTGACATTTCACACCTCTCTAATCTTGGATGTGGCTTGTTCTAGGTGGAACGAGGTGTCTCGCAGGATCGAGCTGTGGACCTCCATCCAGGAGCTGAATGAGCAGGGAGAGTACTCATCTGTGGAGCTGAGTCCTGGAAAAGACATCAGCACAGGAGGAGTCTTCCAACTCCGACAGGTCAGACTGGCTGCCCTACATCAAACACAGACTTGGGAGGATCATAACCAATTATGTCATTCTAAACAGCCATGTACATGTAGTACTTTGAGAGTAGAGTGCTGGAAGCAGCACTCTGATGTCCAATTATGGGAATTTGTCCAAGCAGGGTCACTCCAGGAGGCTGCAGGTGTGTGTGAAGCCGGTCCAAAACTCAGGCACTCTGCCTCTGCTGGTGGAGGCCATGCTGTCTGTCTCTATTGGCTGTGTGTCTGCTCGCTCCACCAAACTGCAGAGACCACTCGACAGCTACCAGGTCTGTGAAGCACAAACACGCATTTTTGCATATACTCACATGCCGCTTGACTATGTACCTATTGTGTTAGCTAAAATAGGATGCTGATTTATATGTAACTGATTCCGCATTAAAACAGAACAGGGATTTGGGAACAGCATGCTTGTTTCCTGCCGGTGATATACAGTATTATGCTGATTTATCCAAAGCATGTTTAGTCCATCTCTGGTTTCATTCCATGGCTCAGTCATCAGAAAAGCTGGCAGTGAGTCTAAAGTGCCCTGTTTGTTCTGTTGACATGCACTGATGTGCCCTGATGTAGAAGGGAAGTGACGATTTGATAATTTGAAGGGGTTCATTTCTGGGACTGGTTACTGTTTTATTTACTCAAACGCATATAAACACGGATTGCTCTTTCACATCATTGAGATTCCTAGAAAGTTACATGAGCGGTGAATGCTAAGCTACGAGCTGTCGTGTCAGGGCCTTTTCTGGTTCCCACATTTGACTGAGTGTGTTCTCTCCTGCCAGCGAGAGGTGGAAGACGATGTGGATAGTTATCAGGTACCCTCTCAGTCTCCTTCTGCTGCTGCTCCCCCTGTAGTTCAGTTCTGCAGCATGAAGGAAACCAACTGGTCATGCGTTTGCGACTAGGCCTGTTGCTGAGGCATGTGAGGCAGGAGGCAGCGTGCTGTGCCTCAACCAACTAAATGAGTGCTTTATTAAACAGCAGCTGCACATGCGGATGATTTCTGATGCTGTAATTATCAATCACACCAACCATTCTTTGGCAGCCCTCGGTGCAAAATACAGTTCCACCCATGGCTGAGCTGCCAGGGATCTTGTCCCGCACTCTCTTGCCTTTCCTCTCAGGTTGCACACACTAATGCTACCATTTGCTGCCGGAATAATAAGCCTCAGTTAATCACATGGGCATTGCATGGCTGCACGATTTACAGTACTTTGCATGGTGGAAGTGTGCTGACATCTGAGGCGTAATATGGTTGGCTTTGAGCTCTGTTGGTTACTGTGGACATTGCAAAGAGGAATCTGCTCTCTGGTTCCCTCACAGAGTGATCTGCTGTGCATCCAGGTAGGACTTTGGGGGGCTGTGGCTGCACGTGAGGACATGTTAGTGTGTGTATGTGTGAACGCACGTGTGTAAGTTGCAGCAGGGTAAAAGGGAGGTTTTGTGCATGTCTGTTTTGAGAATTTGACCATAATAATTTTTCAGACAAAAATGCAGGTCTGAAGGCTTTGATTTTTAACACCTTGGGTTTGGGAATTTATATCAAGATTATCTTTCACTTGGCCTGGATAATTTATTAGAAGTGTGTGTATTAAGGAGCAGTTATGGCCCTCCCTCAGACAAATCGGTCCTGTGCACCCTCACCGTGCCCTGTTAACACTTCACTGTGCCCTGCAGCAGATCCTCTGTCTTACCGAGCCAACTGGAACTGATTCTGGTCTCTGTCTGGTTCCAGGAGGAAGATCTCAACTGTGTTCGAGAGCGCTGGTCAGAGGCCCTGATCAAACGTCGGGAGTACCTTGATGAACAAATCAAGAAAATAATCAACAAACACGGTGAGTCCTAGGCACTGTGTCGCAGCTACCACCTGCTGAAGGACCTGAAGGGCGCCTGCTCTGTGTTGTCTGTATTTTCAGTATGTCTGTCCCTGTGTCGTGATAAAACCTCTCACCTCATTTATGTATCCAGAGAAGTCAGAGGAGGATATTGAGCGTGAGGCTCGGCTGGTGGAGCAGTGGGTTGGCCTGACTGAAGAGAGAAATGCAGTGCTGGTCCCTGCACCTGGAAGTGGCATCCCTGGAGCTCCAGCAGACTGGTAAAAACACAAACACACTGCAATGCACATGTCAGACTCACTTAATTTGCACCCCTTTGCTTTTTGTTTTTGCTTTTTTACAATTAACCCCGTATTCAACTCCCTGTAGGACCCCACCCGCAGGAATGGAAGCTCACATCCCTGTCCTCTTCCTGGATTTGAATGGTAAGGCAGACACATCCTTTATATAACTGATATGTCACAGCTTCCTCTCAGGCTGTACAAAACCTAAGTGTCTTTTATGCCACCAGCGGATAATCTGACAGTAAATGAGCAGCTGACCGGCCCACATCCTGCAGGTGTTAACTCTATCCTGCCCAAGGAGCATGGAAGCCAGTTCTTCTATCTGCCCATCATCAGGCAAAGTGATGAGGAGGTAAGCAATGGGTTTAACTTTACTGCCCACCTGTGGCCAATAAGGGAACTTGGGGAAACATACAGAAATACATATGCAGGTGTATTTCTCAAGATTGTGTTTTGTCACATGACCACCATATGATCCCTGGCTTATAAAGCTGAATGAGACTATGCATAAATGTAAAGTGTTGTCTTTTTCAGTTGCTTCTTAGTCTGCTAGTCTACTATTGTCATGTTGTCATCATGATTCAGCGTAAGCATTTTCACAAAGGTTCCTTGTTGAATTTTGCTGATTTTACTACTTTAATTGTTGCCATGAGTTCTTTTTTCTCAGATAATCGCACACAGACAAGAGCACTTTAGGGCAACATATTCTTTCCTTCAATTATGTACATAATTGAACAATTACAGTCTTGTAAATGCACACCATCTTGCATGGAAGCAAGCATTTAGGAGAAAAGTAATCTTAATTTCTTTTTCTTTGATGTTGAGCAGCAGCACAGTAACCCCACAGTAATCACAAACCTCTTAACTGTGCTGAAGTGTTATGACGTGATTTTTCTGAAAGTTACAGCCCACCGACATGACTGTAATCCATGTCTCTGTGTGTTTCTTTCTCTCTTCTAATCCGCCAGGTGTCTGCATTGTGCTCTTGGGACTCATCCATCCACGATTCTGTGCACCTCAACCGTGTGACGTCGCCTAACGAACGCATTTACCTGATAATCAAAGCCACAGTGCAGCTCAGCCACCCCGCCTCCATGGAGCTGGTGCTCCGCAAGAGGATCGCTGTCAACATCTACAACAAACAGGTTAATAGGAGAGGGATCAGAGGAGGTCAGCCCACCGCAGAGGTGGTGTTTAAAGCGATGGATTGTGTTTTAATGATCAACATTCATTTTGATTTGTTTCCTACAGAGTTTCACTCAGAGTCTTAAGCGAAGAATGTCCTTAAAGAACACGCTTTATTCCTGTGGTGTGATGTATGACATCGTTTCCAACATACCAAAGGTACAACTCTGATTCTTTGACAATATTCTATGTGTTATTCCACCACTGTATCTAACAAAGGCTGCTTTCTGGATGTGTGACAAATAACCAGTTTGGTATTTATCTTCATCTGCCCTTTTCTAAGTTTCTTCTCTTTCCTTTCCAGGCCTCTGAGGAGCCAGAGGAAAGGGAAACCTTGGCCCTCATGGCTGCTCGTGGGGACAGCGAGGAGACTCAGGATGGAGAAACCTACATAGAGACATACACACGGGGAGTTCTGGAGGTGGAGAACATCCTCAGTCTGGAGAAGCTACGGCAGGTATTTTACAGTAGTATATTTACATATTGAAACACAAAAAACACTCTCAAACACTTTTGCTGCTGTATAATCATAGATGCCATTCCTCTATTAGGGGTCATGTAAAGCTGCACCTGTCTTTGTTTTTTCCCGTGAAGGCTGTGACAGTGAAGGAAGTACTCAGTGCCAAGGGGAGACATCTAAGAAGGAGTATCAGCACACCAAATGTACAGCATGTAATGAATACATCACTCACTGCACTGCCCACTGATCCATATGGAAATAACTGTTTTTAAATAATTTGACACTGATAACATCTTGTTGCTCACTCTCCAGTCTTCATGTAGTAAAACAGACCTGACAGGCTGTGAGGATGAAGACTGTAAGGTGAGTCAGGTTTGTCTTAATGAAACTCTGATGTTAAACTGCAGTTAATTCTTCTTGGCTGCAGATCACAAATATAAAAAGTGCATAACCTTCCTTGGAGCTAAATGCTGTGTGTTATAATTGCCCCTTTGATAATGAAAAATCTAATTTATTTTTTTTAAGGAATGTCTCCCACCTTGACATTAGGTCGTCTGCACTTGAGCCCTGAGCTTGTACATGTAGTTGTAAACGTAAAGTGTATGGTCCAGTACAGCAGAAGAGAGTCTTTTAGCTGCTACAATACTTTCCAATATAACCTGTGTATTATTGTCTAGGACCACTGTGAGCATGTGGACAGCAGCAACTGCAATCACCAGGAGGCCTCGCTTTGCACCACACCCATCAAAAGCAAAGAAAATCCAGGTGAGCTACAGAAACAGCAAATGTGTAGCAGCTGCATCACGTCCTGACTTCCTTTTCTGCGAGAAATAGTATTTGTGTTGCTACATTATAACCACTGAATGCCCCCACACAGGTTTGGTTCCAGAGAGCCCTACGTTCTTCAACTCCAGCCCCTTCAAAGTCCTCTCCCCTCAACCACCTAAGTTCCTCAAGTCTCTGCTGCCGGTCAAAGAGGAGAACAAGGCAAAGAAAGTCCTGGAGGCCCGGCCCCTGCTGGGACAAGAGGTAAGGAGGAAGGAGTTAAATTCCATCTTCTTCAAAAGGGGAGAACTCATGTCTTTGTTTTTGCCTTGTTGTTCCTTTTTGTTAAACATATCCTGGTTTTGTCTGTCCTCCATTTTTACATTTATTTTCCATGTCACATATCTTATCAAATTACATCGCCACAACATGGTAAATACCGTAAATTGACATTGACAAATAATTGTCCAAAGCTGCCTGAAGATGTTTGAGAAGATGGCTTTGCTGTCACATGTGGCTGATCAAAAAACAAACCATGATGGCGCCATCTACTGAGTTTATGTCACCGTACTGACATGAAAGAGCATGACTCACAGGAGCATGACTTCAACTGTGGAGAGCCATAACACTAAATTAGACAAAGCTGTGCTCTAAAGTCTCATGTCTGATGTTGTTTGCGATATTTGGATTGCTCAGAGAGTTTGTGGCTGTTTCGACCATTTAAACTAACCTTGCACATTTGTTTTCATTCATCTGTGCTTGAAGTGGACTAAAAGAGGTGCAGGTACTTCAAAAGCAGTCCTAGAGGCAAAATTGGTTCAGTAAGCAGAAGGGTTAGCGCACAACAGAGGGAATAACCTCTGACTGCAGTGGCACAATAGCTGCGGTCTGGATAAAAAATGGTCTTTTGTATGATATAAAAAGTTAGCAAGAGATTAGATGTTTGCTACAGGCTATAATAGTGACTACAAACATATGGACCTACTACTGCTCACTGGAAGTGTTGGTGCAATAAAAATTAGTTACTCATACTTAGGACACTTCAAGCACTGTTTTTTTGTGAAATATTCAACTGCATGGCACTAATTGTGTAACTGGCCTGCACAGCTCCATGCATGCTGTTTGTGTGTGTGTGTGTGTGTGTGTGAAGTGTGTGCTGTTGTTCTGACCCATCCACAGAGCATGCGCTCATGTGTGGACAGCCCTGCACTGCTCCCCCCTCCCTGCCCCTGGCACCGGCCCAGGGCAGGCAGCGAGGGCCACTGCAAGCCTTCCACCTCCACCCTCACCTCCACCACTACTCCCACCAGCAGACAGCTCAGCCACACACTGCCACACACTGCTGTAAGTGCTACACACACCAGCGCGCACACACACACACACACGGCTCTGAGGATCACTGTAAGAGTTTTACACACACACACATATACACCCCATGACACGCAGAGGTGACACACGCTCACACCTATGCATCACAAGACGTGTACACACTGCCGCACTTTGCTTTATGGATTACCCAGGATCCCCTTTTCAACCAGTCTCTGTGCTGCTGCCAGTACACATTAGGCTTTCTATGAACTGACAGGATTTCCATTGATGGATGGACACTTTCTGACAAATTGTTTGAGTTCCCTAACAACAAACATACTTTGTTTACAAGTTCCAACAGAAGGTAAGTAAAAAATACAAAGTTACTTAGTGGTGAAAACCTAAGATCATTGCTGGTGTCTTGAGAATCACGTCAAACTACGCGTTGATCAGGCTGATTCCCTGGTCAACTGATTCTGACAACACACAATCCAACAAGTCCAGATCCACTCTAATCTTTGTATTACACCACATAGTGCCACTTTTTGCTTGTAGTTTTTGTAGTCCGTGTAGCACTGAACATGAGATGAAACCCCTTATGCTCCATACACTGGACTCATGTACATTTATTATGGTGGAGAGAAGAGAAAACAAGTTTTTTTTTTTTTAAATAGAAAGAGACAACTGAACTTTTTTCTTCACCAATGAGGACATTGGCCCTTATAATCATTATTTGAATATTCATAATTTAGTCTGTCATTTCCGAGCGCCCACATATACCGCTCTCAACCCCAACATCACCAGTGCCTTGAGACCAGTAGGTTTGCGTCGTTCTTTAAAGTGTCAGTTTTCTTGGCTGAATTCGCAGTGAAATATAGAACTATAGAATTTGCAGCAGTGCAACATAGTGCTGCACAGCCTCACGCTGCCATGTTTCAGTGCATACTTAATTTGATGGCTCAACAACCATGTGTAAACCATACATGAGTACAATGGTACATCAGCAAACACCTTCAAGCAAATGTGCCACTTGATTCATACACTATGTTTATATTCCATTATCACATTTTACCCCCATTTGTCCATTGTCTCAATTCACTTTAAAAATGGTATTTATGCAGGCTAATGCTCCCTACAGGCTATAGCTGACATTATGTCTGGTGGGATGTGTCTTTTGTCCTGCTGCTGTTGTTTTGATCAGCAGGACTCTGAGGACGAGGAGGCGGATGTGGACATGACTCTGAATCTCGATCGGTGCCCTCAGGACCACAGCGGCTTCCAGCCTTACATCCCAGAGGACTTTGCAAACTTTGAGATCTACAACGCCACACTGGAGAGCCAGGAGGGTTTTTTATCCTCCCGTTCTGACTTGAAGGGAAGCCGGTGTGGTGGTGGGAGCGGGGAAAGAGAGGTGCCTCGAAGCCCCACGGCCAGCAGCTGCACTAGTGGCTACTTTTCACACAGTGCCTCCAACGCCACGCTGTCTGACATGCCTTTCAGTGCCAGCGAAAGCTTCGACCACCTCAGCTGCACCTCCAGAGACCCTCATGACACTCTTGGCTGTCCTGCTGGGAGAGGCTGCACCCAAACCAAAGGTGTTTCTGCAGGGAGTGACACCCAGCAGCCTGCTCCGTCAGCAGGTGGGGTTCAAGATCTGCTCACCCACCCTGCCTCCTTGTCTGTCAGCATCGCTAATTGCACAGACGAGCAGCAACCATTTCCTCTGCCTCACAACTGTGTGCTCAGTGCCAGCCAGGAGTTCACTGACTTTAAAGGGGTGGATGACAGTATTGGAGAGGGTGACATTGCACATTTTACAGAGGGATGGAAGCAGGAGGGTTTGGAGTTCTCTACAAACCAGCAGAAGAAATCTGATAACATAGAAACATGTGACACTGGCAATCAAGACTCCTCAGATGTCTCTGGTATTATCAACACATCTGTTCTTGAAAACACTTCAACTGCTATATGCAAATGCCCAGTGTCTGTGCCTGACAAAGTCCCACCTCCAACTCCAGCATCACCATCCCCGGTCACACCTGTATACACATCCCCATCCTCTGCCCCAGCTCCACGAGCAGGAGGAGAACCTCCAATCCAGGAGCCAGCCCAGGGAGATCTGCCCCACGGGAGTCCCTGTCCCAGCCCAAACCCCAGCAGCACAGAGCCCTCAGGCGATTCCAGCGGAGATGAGAGCACCCCTGTGGCTCAGCTTCCTGACTGGATGGCCCCTGGAGAGCAGGTGTGGGTGGGGAAGAGGAGAGGAACGGTCCACTATGTCGGAGGGGTGGAGTTTGCTAAGGGGATCTGGATTGGTGTGAAGCTTGACATGGCAGTGGGTGAGTCCCTTTAAAGATTTTGCCCAAAAAAACTAACTTTCTGTTAGTAGAGCCCAACTAAAACATATATACTGTAGTATGGCTTAACATGTTGAGGTAATTTAGAAATAGTGTTGTCATCACTTAGTGTGTCCAACACGGAGCACTGACAAGTTCATTTTTCAACTGTTAAAGTTCGACTCTAATAAGCCTCTAATAAAAACATTTTAGGGATCCTCATAAAAGATGTTTGTCTATGTTAAAAAATCAAATATAGACCAAATTATAATTATCATACTTATTTAACCCTCAAATATAGATGCAAATACCAGCAGATTACTTCACAATGGGGCAAAAGGGGGCTGTAGGCCCCTACTCACCCACTCATGATTGTGGTCATTTGGTTAAACACAAAAGTATTTAGGAATATGCACCAGTTTGACACAGGTTCTCCATTTGGACACCAGTTCAGATGACATTGACCTTTAGTGGTGCCTATTCTCTCACACGCAAGAAGATAGTTATTAAGTTGGCACAGAAACCAAATAATGAAAAAGTTCATGTAGGAAGCTTAAATTCAGTGATCACAGCTTTGTTGTGTGGTAGTGATCAACAGACTGAAATATGGTTATTTATTAGGAAATTTGCTATAAATCACATTTCTGTAAACCAACACAATAAATATGGGGCAATCAGGACCCCTGAGGGTCTGGGGCTCCAGGGTTATTCAGCCCTGGGCATCAGCCTCAAAATCCTTTACTGTTCAGGCTCTGCTGTTTAATATAGCTAGCAAGTGGCTTTTCCCCTTGTGTATGAAAGGTCCAAATGTGACAGAGTATTATGATTGCTCTTCCTAAAGGTAAGCACAACGGGACTGTCCAGGGAAGAGTGTACTTCCGCTGCCCCCCAGGCCACGGTGTGTTTGTGAAGCCATCTCGTCTCACCAGAGGACCGCCCTCCATGGACACAGAACCCCAGACCCTGATTAGATAGGACCCAAAGAAGGACTGGCTTTATGAGGAATGGCAGGGAACCAGGGGTAGTCCTCAGATCCAGTGTGGGTGAAGCAGTGTGGCCCCTCTCCTTCCATCCCTTTGACCACTCAAGTCTCTGAGCTGATGTATTATGTAGTGTGCTTTCCTATCTGACCTGTGCATTTAATTACTGTCCACTCAAAATTCACTATGCACATGTCTGAGTTTTCTATATGGTGATATTTTTGATAGACACCTTCACTTTTAACTGGGAGTCCACATGGAATTATTACCCACATTTTCTTACATTGGTTTCTGAATAGTATATATAATATTTTTGTAAGACGATGCATCCTCCCCTGAGGCTCATAGTGGAGTAATCTGGGATATGAAGATCAAGAATGTACTACTGTTAATAAACATTGACATTTACATTAATATGATATGTCAGGGGTAACCAAAGAACTACGGTTCCATATCTGCTGTTATGAGTAATATGTTATTTTTCTAATGTACGTATGTGGAGGTAAACATTATATATCTATGTGTCCAAGTAAAGCTTAGTGCCATATCTCTAGGAGTAATGCCACAAACCCTGAACAGAGGACAAATCTGCAAAACCTGAGTTACTTTCAGCGTTTGACTGCAGTAATCATGTTAAATTATCCTGTTGAAGTACTGTAACACTGTGGAGGAAATAATCCCCATCCAGCATGAGACTGTTGCTGTTTGAATGCTTGCACTGGAAAGGATTCTTGGAGAGTTCACCAACTGTCTTCCGTATTGGACTGATGAAATATTTTCTATCTGAAGCGACTGACAAACTGTGTGTCATCACTTTTATCTGGGGGAACAAAGCAACTAGGCTTTGCCCAAGGCCTGGCAATACACATGCCTTAATGCCCTGGTTCCATAAAGACAGGCACATAAAGCCGCGACTACTCGCTGAACTCCATAACAAGTTCACTGAGTTTTTAATTAACTGTATGGACCTAAAACCTGTGTATGTATATATTATGATGCCCAGAGGCATTCAAAATGCCACCCAGCTTCACTGACTGATAGAATCCCCTTTTAACTGTTTGTCCATCTGCATTTTATATGTTAACTGACTGATATATAACACTACATGTTAAAAGGTACTCAATAATGTCACATGGAGGATTGGATGAATGGGTGATACCAGGTTACAGAAGACAGTGGAAAAGTAGAAGAGTTGTCCCATGAACTTATATTTTTATGGAAGTGGTGAACTGTGGAACTGACTAGAAATAGTTATATATCTGAGCTGTAATTTCAAGTAAATGAAACAAACCCAAGACCTTACTTTAAAGAAGAGAACAAAGCTGCTCTCCCTCATAAGGAGTTGTAAATAGAAATGTATTTGAACATAGTATTTACACTATTATAATGTACAGAATTGTATTTATAATGTATCTCAAACTGTTTTAATTGGTACAAAATGTTCTAGAATAGAACATTTACAATCAGCGCGCTGTGTTGACTCTTCTTTTGGCTCCTTCAAGCTGACCTTGTTTGCATATTTTAGTATGTTTTAGGAGTACAGCATAATATTTTAGTACAGCAGGCACTCAGTATACATAGTATTCATTCTGTTCTGCTTCAAAATGAGAGGATTTTGGATCAACAGTAATCACAAAGTACTATTCTGTGAAGTGAAATTGCAATTTATTCTACATTAAAGGTCTAAAAATGACTTTTTACAGCACCATCTGCTATGAAAAACAACTTCCATATTTTACTCATGAGGGGATACTGGCTTACTGACAAACGTGATTCCAGCACATCTAATTACTCTTTATGTACATTTAATAATATGTCATTTTAAATACCATGTCTTTTCAAATCTACTCTAATCTTACCTTTCTTGCTCGGAGGTTGTGTTCCTAGGTCCTCTTTAAGTTCAGTTGTTTTATGGTTTTAATTCCCATCCCTTCTTGTGCAGTGCAGTGTATAAGATGTCATTTTAATATCCATAATGTGACACAACAATCCACATTATGCTCCAATTACCTAAAACAGAAAATACACCCTGTGCCTTAATGGGACCATAATAATAGGTCCATATCTGAAGTGTACAGAAAGAGGGAATCGATCTGCAGTGGCTCTTTCTGTTACTGAAATTTAACTATGTGTTCATAAATTCATTCATTCAAAAGACAAGTTTTTGTATATTTATATAGTTATTATTCTGCCTTAAATTACATTATACCAGATTTTGTTTTGTAGCCAAGCACTGTTCACAATTTAAAGATCACAGCAGAGTGTGATTCTACATCTCTAGGAAGAGATGTCAGAAGTGGTGTTTGCTCCACTTCCTGGCTTCTTAATGTGGAAATGTGCACAACTGTCTCCTGTCACTGGCAGATTTATGGTTCCCTGGAACCTGTCCTGTCTGTGACTGGTGTACAGGTAAACAACACAAACATGTCAACATGTTGTCCCCAACAATGCAGGCCAAGCAGAAAGTGCCCTATGCTTGAGATGGGCCACACAATTAAAAGCTTGTTGTTGTTTCAAATCTTGGCCCACTATTGGCTGTGCCCATCAGTGTAGTTTCATAAACACTGCCAGAATGCATCGTCCTTCCCAGCTGTCTTATAATTATGCTGGTGATGCCTGAAATGTCACATTTGAGTTACTTCTACTTAATTATAGTGCCCCCATGGGGTCAACTGGTGTATTTCTTTCAAAACGTGTGCCATAGTAGAAAAATTAATATTCATATGTCTGCAATTGATGGACACAGCTTGGTCCATAGCAACACCTAGCCCACAGATACTGCTGTAAATATACAATGTGTTGATTAATTACTTGGCAGCTGGTAGTTTGTTAAATTTGATTTTTTTCATGAGGTTTGTAATTAAGCCCTGAATCAAACCGTTTTAGAGATAAAAATAGACTATGAAGCAACATCATTGACCTAATAAGAGACTTTGTATTTGTCCTTTGTATTTGGTTTCTGGGAATCTGGGGTTAGCAACCTAGGGGGAGCTACATTGTGCAATTACAAAACTAACAAATTATGAATATATTAAAGGTTCATTCCAGTATTTTTACACTATACATTTTATATTTCACCACTTTTAGGACAAATACATGAACACGGTTTCAATATTTCCCACCAGACCTTTATTCACGGCAGTGTGAGGTTTCGAAACAGCATTTAGAACTTGGTGTTGGGGAATAAAATGCGCAGGTTTTTTTCTGTAAATAAACTGGATTAGAAGGCAAAGATTAACAGACTTTATTGGGTGGCTTATATGAGTTCCATACTTAAGTTACAGCTTCCACTGTGGGGTAACCTTTCTGAAGAAGTCAGGATTTTATACACTGAACGTGCAAGACATTACATATGCCCGCAGTCCCAAAGCCTAAAACTCCTTGCCAAAGTCCCCATGGGCCGTGTCTCGCGCTCTGTGGCTGCCTTCACCTTCATCGGGAACATCAGAACGCGCTTTCTGTGCGCGTGTCCCTGCCACTGTTTTAGCAGCTGTGCGGCAGCAGCCCGGGCAGCCGGGTGGTGGTCTGGATCTGGGTGGAGTTAAGTATCCGTGTCACACACTGACAACTGGGGAAATCTCCCGCAACAAACTAACAGGTGTTGTCCTCCTCCTCCTCCTCCTCCTCCTCCTCCTCCTCCTCACCGGGGGGCTGACTGTCCTCACCGCAGACTCTCTCCCTCAGCTGATCCGAGCGCGCTTCTCCTTCACTCCGCCGAGCTTTACAACTTCCAGGAAAATCGCGTCCAACAGACATCCACAAATGATGCACTCGGCACAGAAAGACACCACGTACACCAAGATCTTTGTGGGGGGTCTTCCTTATCACACGACGGACTCAAGTCTCAGGAAATACTTCGAGGTGTTCGGAGACATCGAGGAGGCTGTTGTCATCACAGACAGGCAGACGGGGAAGTCCAGAGGTTATGGATTCGTAAGTAACAGCCTGCGACAAGTTTTGAGTTGCCATTTTAAAGTTGCCCGCACGCGTGCAAGGTCAACTGAGCCAGTATCACCTACAGGCTGACAGGGTCGGCTGGAGGCTACTGTGTCCTGCTCTGTGCGACAGCCAGGGCAGGAGTAGGCCATTTGTTACTGTGGCACTAATTGGACGATCGAGACTAGGAACCACGGAATTATCCTCAGTCAAATCAAATCAAATGAGCCATAATTTGTGCCCACCACCTTAAGCACTGTGACCAAAGCTGTCCAGGAAGAAATCTCCATGAGGTCAATGGAAAATATTCTGTTTCCTTTAGGTGACCATGGCAGACCGGGCCTCTGCAGACCGAGCCTGCAAGGACCCCAATCCCATAATAGACGGCAGGAAAGCCAATGTGAACCTGGCCTACCTGGGGGCCAAGCCCAGGGTCATACAGCCAGGTGAGGGACTGGACCACAGCTTTATTTCTCAGCTGAGATAAACAAGGCAACATGTCTTCACACGGAGACTACTTACACATGAAGTTGATGTTGTTATTTTTTTATGACAGTCGATAGAAATCCAAGTTGCAAGCTCACTGTAGATTGACATGTGCTTAGTTGTATTTTATTCTCTTGGAAATGACACGTAATCTCGCAAATCCAAACACCGTCGTCATCAAAATCATCTCCGCTGCATCGTACAAAGTGTCAGCACTTCCAACAAATTGCTAACAAGCACCTGTTTTCATTCTAGGGTTTGCATTTGGTGTGCCTCAGATCCATCCAGCGTTCATCCAAAGACCTTATGGGTATGTTACGCTGCAGAAATGCACCTTTCTGTCACAAAATATGTCTGTATAAAATGAAAACGAAAAACAAAATCAGCGATTGTCTTTTATGACCTCTTTATAATCTGTTTTTATTCTTGTAAACATGTCATCTTATCATTGCCTCCACCCATTAAATCCTGAATGAGGACATGTGAGTGTTGATGTGTGCTCCTTTGCTTGGCGTTGAGTGTGAAGGAAGTGAACGTTTGACCCCCAGCCACTGCAGGACTTGACTTCATGTTGTCTATCTCTCTCTGATCTGACAGGGTCGGTAACGGTTAAAATAGCTGATGAAGGGACATGATGATTTGAGGAATAGCTGAGTCTGCATTGGGCAGAGCACTAAAGTGTTACCTGTATACTCTGACATACACAAACACACTGAAATGGTGACTAGATGCATGGAAGTCTTCTGTTGTTGTTTTTTCTTCCAGTTTTCCATAGTACATAGATTTGTGTGTGCCTTGTTTTCAGTATGATGTGGTGTTCAGCTTAACTGTGTGCTTATCTCTACTTGCAGTTGGGGGGGGGGGTGGGGTGCAGGAGGTTTTTGTGCAGACTTTGTGCGTTTTGATAGGGAGTTGTAACTCTGTAATGGGGTGTTGATTCTTTTCCCTTTTTAATGATTGATTTGTGCTTTAGCCTGTGGTTTATTCCCCCCCCCCCCCACACCCCAGTTTCTAGTTAACATTAAGTTGATTGTGTTTTGTTGTCAAAAGGGGGCTGATCATCACTCACTATATGTTCATTTCAAAATCGGATCCCCTGCAACAAAACAAACACTGGCTTGCATGTTGGAGTTGTTTTTCTGTTTCCTTACCCATGACTCTGTGTTTTTAAAAAATAAATTTATTTTTATTAACCCATTGCTTTCACTTTGTAGCTTACATCTCCAGGTACACGATACTGAGCATATTTTCTTTGGAACAAAACCCCCAAATAATCCTCTGTTTTGTATTTTTCTCATCACTCCAGTGGCTGCAATTTAACTGTAATATTAAAATGTGCTTGGGGGAATGAAACCAAGCACAAATAGTGTTATCACCACAGATGAACGCAGAATAATACATTTATTTGCCCCCATGTTGGTACTTTATTAGCAAAGCTACAGTTTCATGAAAGGCTCCAATTTTTAGATGTTAACCAACTATAGATGCGATTATAGATTCATTTTTTAGACTTTGCAATAAACCAACAAAAGCCAGCGTTTTTCTTATTTTATATCTAGACACACTCAAATGTTCACTGCACTCTAGGTTGGAGACAAAGATCTTAGCCGGTCTCTTAGGCAGCAGCTGTTGGCTACAGTGATCTCCACAGCCTCTCAAATTCAGATGGAAAACGGGAGTCACTCAGCAGCGCTGTTAATAATGCATGGCACAGACAGGGCCGCTCGACTGTGGACAACAGGTGGGCCGAGCTTTTTGGTTATGTGCTGGGGATTACCCATGTGTCCTGGTGATTTACAAAGCACCTTTATTTAGCTCTCCACTCGCAGGACCACAAAATGTTCGACCCATCTCTGTCAATAGAGATGGCTTAAGTCAGCTGTGCCATTTTTAAGCGCTTGAACTGTTGATATTGAAACAAGGTCATATCACAAAGAAAGGATACCAGCAAGCCTGTTCCTACCTTGTCAAGCTGGATTATACATGCAATTAGTCACATTTAAAACGAGACTTGGTCACATTTCCTGTGATCATTACGCAGTCAGTGGAGCTAGCGCCCGACATGGCAACGAGGGCACCACTCTTTGATCAGCCAGGACACCTCCGGTCTGATCATTAAAAAGTAAATTCAGGAAAGTCACTGAGACAGTAGAGTGGCGTAGGCAGCCATTCTAGTTGGCGAGTGCCCTGCCATGTGTTACTGAAGGAGAAGATCAGCTTGTCCTTTGGAGATGACAAGAGGAGCAAAAATAGCATGCTTCCAGCCTCCCTTGTCAGTCAAGTTGGCGTGCGTATGTTTGCGTGGGGGTGTATGTCTGTAAGAGGGGGAGGGGGCTCTATGGACAGATATAACAGTTTCACAGCTGCTCCTCAGTATATTTAAAGAGGGTGACTTTAACACAAGTTTAAAGTGGGGCCAAATTTACCCAGATACCCCGGCTTGTATTTATCCATTTATACCTTGGCCTATATACAGAATATTTCTCTTCCAATGGAGATCTCCTACTCTTACACCCCATCTTTCCTTTTAAAATAGCTGAATTAATTTACAAATTTACAAATTAACACACAAATAAACACAACAGGGCCTCTTCAGAACCTAAAACAGCCAAGATCCCAGTTGATAAGATACCAGATGGTTAATTCACTGCATTGCAATTTAATGCATTTATTACCCTCTCCATTTTTAAGAAACCAAAAGTCTTTTTGTTTACCGTATTTCTTTGTGTTTAAGGGCCTATTAACATGTGTGGGCATGCCTGTATGTGCGGTGTTGGCGTGACAGTATGTGGATAGAATTATGTCCACTTCTTTTCTTGGTATGTTGTGTTGTTGTGCGATAGGCTCGCATTTTGTCAAATACCATTTTCAGTGAAACATTGGGTGCAGAGCTGGGCTGTGTCTTTTAATGCCTTACTGTGTTTCAGATTCAGGTGCTTTTTGATATTAAAAGCTGCGCTTGTTTTGCTGTTTCTTAACTTTTTCATTTCTAGGTAGGGTTTTTCAGTTGTTAATGAATGGATTTGCTGTGTTCTGAGGACTGGATTGACGTATTTGTGGCGCCTGCTTTCCAGAATTTAGTTTCAGCATTGAAAAGATGACCCTGTGTGTCTTTGTGTCCTACAGAGTCCCTGCCCACTACGTCTACCCTCAGGCCTTTGTCCAACCCAGCGTGATGATCCCTCATGTACAACCTTCTGCTGCTACAGCAACAGCTGCTTCTGCCACTTCCCCATACCTTGACTATACTGGAGCAGCGTATGCCCAGTACTCTGCGGCTGCCACTGCTGCTGCCGCAGCTGCTGCATATGAGCAGTATCCGTACGCGGCCTCACCAGCACCAACAAGCTACATGACTACAGCAGGGTACGGGTACGCCGTCCAGCAGCCACTCGCCACTGCTGCCACCCCAGGAGCTGCGGCTGCTGCTGCCGCCTTCAGCCAGTACCAACCTCAGCAGCTCCAGACAGATCGCATGCAGTGAAACCATGAAAACTACCTGAAAGGAGGAAAGCAGGGGTGGTCACCTCCTCCAATGAAGAGGGCAAAGTTAAGAGGGGGAAGACCGTAGGGGCTGAATGATAGTTGTCACTCTCGGGTTTTAACTTAGCAGTCCTTCTACCAAAGAGCCTGAAGAAAATCACCAAAAATGTGGAGACAAATGTCAAATTACTGTAAAGTTTATTCACGTGCGATCAGTATTTTGTCACTATTGAATATATATATATATATTTAATATTTATTCAGTAGGAAAATATTTAATGTTAATTGAAGTAGTCTCCCTGGACCTCCCTGTCAACTATTGCTGAATTTTGTATATATACTGCAGTGGAATTTGTTTAAAATTCCTAAGTGCAGTCATGTCTCATGATCAGGTTTCTTCCCCACTTCTTTGAAATCAAACCAAAACACTTGCATACATATGAGAACAGTGTGTTACGTCATCATGCAGTTTTCAGTATTTCATCGTTTTGGACCAGTATTTTGTTAAAAGCTATGCAGACACTGATATAGAAGTCAGTCGTCAGTTGTTAAAATTGTTCTCTTCTTTCTTTTTTTTTTTTTTTTATAACTGTTTGGAGTGATATAGATTAGACACCCTCAACTAGTTCCCTTCAAAATGTATTTTCTTGATCGTACATGACACAAAATGCTGAAGTGACAGTTGAAGCTGGGAATAGTGCTCACTTTTCTTCCCTTTTTTAAATTGCACCTCGCGTAAACTCATCAAAAGGGAAGAAACATTTTTGAATGTGAATCTTTAGTTTTGACAAAATCTTTCATAATGTGCCTTTAAATTATGCTATTTATGTATTTATTATGGAGCCTTACAGTAACAAACCCTTTATTTTGTGTTCATGTTTTAGTACGACGCCTATTATAGAACATGTCCACATGTACTGCTGCATAATGATCAGCATGTGCATGTGATGGATGTTTTACATGTGGCTCAACAAAGCGATACACTGTGTCTAAAGAGGAAGATATGAGTGGAAAGGTAGCAATAAGTCCAACGCATTTTCTGTAGATTTAATGTTGTTGACTCACAACGATTCTTAATTCTTTAATGTCGCTTTTTATACTTGACCAGTTTGATAAAGGACAGTGCAAGAACTGTTAACTTTTAATTTTTTCTACATTTGATGTCATTAGACATTAAATGTTTTCTAATGCAAGGGCATCACCTGTTTCACCCTGCATTTTGTAATGCATGAGTCAAAATAATGCAAACATTTAATATGTGAAATAAAAGGAACTTTACCTTAAACCTTTTTTTAAATTCTCCTGTGTTCTGTGTAATGTCGATTTTGCACACAAAAGTTAATTTGTTTGATGAAACCATGCCATGTGATGGTCATGGTTGTGGATAAAGAATACAGGTTTAACAGATGCATGTTGGATCTTCTGCCTGTTAAAAGGGAATTTTTCTTTGCCACAGTGGCCTAGTGCTTGCTCGTGGTGGGAATTGTTGGGTCTCTGTACAGTCAGTATAGACCTGCTCTATATAAGTGCTATGAGATAACTTTATTATATAGCACTATATAAATAAAACTGAACTGAATTGAATAGACCTAAACAATGGACAAAAAGGCTAAACTGCCTTCAGTGTTCGGGTATGTGCAGTCTGATGAGTTGGTGTGTGTCACTAAGTAATAATGGAATACACATTTTTGGAAATTGATCTACACTTGAAACACTGCTGGAGAGTTTGATGCTTGCCGCTGTTTACGTTATAAATCTGTGTAAGGTGAATCCGGCTTGCTGTGACTACAAAATAGTATGTCGGTGAAGTCCCCCTTCACACATTACACCACCGTTAGTTGAGAGAAGCCGTTTGTCAGGTTTCCTCATGCTGACCAAATGAAATGAATCAAAACCCTCAAATTAACCTAAAGTGTTAATGTTTGCAGTATTTCTATATACATTTGGATACATTTACATTTTAAATGCTCAAATGAAATGTAAAACTGCAGCATCTTTGCTCTCCTGAGGCTGAGAGAAGCCAAACAGCTGAAATGCACACTCTTCTCTGGGGCCTGGCTGTTTAAGTACGTTATGTTTCTATACCACTTTTAAGAAACCTGTAATGTGACTACTTGGGGTACGAAACAAGAGCAGGCTGGCAGCTGCAGGGTCTCGAAAACCCGGACCGTTTGGGCCAATAAAAGAAATGCGCTGTATTGACAAAGCTACAACCTCCTGACACCTGCTGGTTGGTGTGGGGAATTCTTTCCTGCAAATAATTGTGTAGCTAAAACAACATCTTCGCTTAGTGTTCCCCATAAAGTTCGACGCCATTCAATGCCGCGTTCGCGCCATATCAGAGTTCACGGCAAAATCCAAGCCCTAAGTAAGACTGGGACAATTGGACTTTTCTGAAACCCCCGATGTAACTAAATTGGCGCTTATGTAGTGGACACGTTGTTAATGCACGCTATTTTACACGAACAACTCATCAATCATAATCACACAACCGTGAGTTGTCCGATTAAGTGAACGCTCTCGTGCCGTTGACGTGGGTATCAACTCTCTGACATCCCACGCGGCGTGAACGCGGCATCCGTACAGACGTTGTCAGAGTGAGGAAACGGAGCCTCGGCTAAAACACCACGAAGCGTTTTACAGGAACCCAGCCGGGATCCAAGCGCGTCGGCTGCGGGAGACGTGAGTAGTTCCGAAGGACTTTAGCGGCCCCGACTGTGCGACCATGGTCGTGGCCATGTTGCGGCTGCAAGTTACGATGCAGCAAAAAGCAACTTCACTCGTTCTTTGAAAAGCAAATTAAATGGGACACGTCTGTTGCTTTAACTCAGGCAGTTAGTTGAATGTGGCTCGACGATGTGGGCTAAATGGCCAGTTCTTGGCTGAAAAGTGAAATGTCTCAACGTCGCGTGGGGAGGATTTTAAACGCTGTTTGTTATATAAACCCCGGAGCCCAAACTTCCGCTTCACTATCAGATAGCGAACAACACAGACGATATATAGCAATATGTAGCACAGCATGTACGTTTGAACGAAGTTGTCGATCGACGCATATCAGTTTTGATATCTACCGGAAGTCACGTACGTCACGTGATCTCTGATACGCGATTTCGATCGCCTCAACGGTGCCGTTTAATTACGGCTTCTCTTTTTTTCTATTCCTTTTCAGATCTGTCCCAATAGTCCAACACGCCAGCCGGTCTCTGCTCCGGATCCAAGATGACCACCGAGAAGACTGTGTACAGTCCGCATCTGGAGGGGGGACCCTTCCCCCCCTCGCTCCCCGGGCAGCCAGCGTCTCCTGCCGCGTTTGCCATGAACATGCCAGGCCCAGACATGTTCGGAGGCCCTGCTCCCGGTGGTCTCCCTGCTCCCGGTGGTCTCCCTTTCCCTCCACCGACTGCCTTTGGACCCGGTGCTCCTGGCGCTTTCGGGATGGGTATGAACCCTCAGGGCGGCTCAGGATATGGCCCCTCTTTCTCACCATATTCCCCACCAGCCCAGGGCTTCACGGACAACTTCACTGGTTAGTAATTCTGACAATGTGGTCATTTTTAGTTGTGGAATTAGATTTTTGTGTGTGTGTGTGTGTGTGTAACTTGATGCTTCTGGTTGGTGCCACTTCAGATGATGTTTACCATAACGAGGAGGACCCGCCACCCTTTGATGAGAATCAAGACTTTGATTTTGGATTAGATAACAAGACTATAAGAAGGGCCTTTATCCGAAAGGTAAGGAGACAGTGTGCTTAAATAAAGGGGAAACGTAAATATGGCTGGGTGTGTGAGGTAGGCAGTGTTGCAAATCAGTGATCAGGACTGCTTTTTGACATAATAATAAATAATAATTGTTCAGTACATTTTATGTAAATCTGCTGGATAAGTCAGCAACAGCCATACCTGTCAGATTATTTTACCCATTAACAATTTCTCAATTTAATTTCCAGTTAAATGTAGTACACATCAATATATATTGATATTGCAATTTACATATGACAAGAGAATTCTTTCCATATTGCTCACTCTGACACAGAGACCACGTCACATTATTTCCTGCCAAGGCTCCAGATGTATTATCCTAATAATACAAAATGTTTAGATAAAAAAATAGACATTCTTTATTAGAAGCATCAGGTGTGTCTGCTGCCTGAAGGTCCCCTCTTCCCTCCAGGTATTCTTGTTGCTAACTGCTCAGCTGATGGTGACATTCGCCTTTGTGGCCGTTTTCACCTTTGTGGGAGAAGTCAAGGCCTTCGTCATGGTGAACGCCTGGACCTACTTGGTGTCCTACGCGATCTTCTTTGTGTCCATTTGTGTGATCAGCTGCTGTGGAAGCGTTCGCCGGAGACATCCTTGGAACCTGGTTGCATTAGTAAGCCCGCTCAGACTTTGTTTTTTCCCAAATAGAAAACAGATGTTGCAGCTCAGGGAGTACGGTGTTATCTGATCTGGACTATTGAGTCATCGTTGTGTAGGCCTTGTGGTTTATAAGTCTGTCTTGCAAAAAATGCAAACTTAACTCTTTAAATAAACAACTATGTATTCTGATGTGGTGAAGATAAAGACTGCCTTCTTATGAAAAGCTGACATTTTATATTGAAGTTTTCATCCTAAGGTTTACAGTATAAGACTTATTATTCTCAAAAGTGTTTGCAGATTGTATTTGGATTCAGCAGCACAAATCACTGTTTTAGCTACAAAATGATTTGCCATTGAACCGCACTCCACTCAAGCATATGCTGATTGATGCATTTGTGTTTCTTGTTTTCAGTCTGTCCTGACTCTCAGTATGTCCTACATGGTGGGAATGATCGCCAGCTTCCATAGCACTGACGCGGTGATCATGGCAGTGGGCATCACAGCAGTCGTGTGCTTCACAGTGGTCATCTTCTCTCTGCAGGTTTGTATACATCAGTGCCCGCTTCCTGTACGTATGTCATGTATCATACTCTGACGTGATGATAACATCAATGCCTCCTCCTACAGACCAAGTATGACTTCACTTCCTGTTACGGCGTGCTTTTCGTCTGTTTAATTGTCCTCGTCGTCTTCGGCATCCTCTGCATCTTCATCCATGACAAGATTCTGCAAATCGTCTATGCTGGACTGGGAGCTTTGCTTTTCACCTGTGTAAGTACTTTGACAAATAATTGTTTTTCAACTTTACGTTACATGATGATGACAGTAGCCCTTAGCATTGGCCTTGTTAAAAGTAATTCTGAGGCTCATGCATTGAAATCAAGGGGGCTGTCTGAGTAGCGTGAAAACTCCCATCACCTCTGGTCTGATTTAACAAAATTGGGTTGATGCTTTTGGGCACTATTTGATTCTTTTCACCAAATAGCCTAATACATTTGCTATAGATTAAAAACAGACTATCTGATTGGAAATGCCATAATGGTTTAGTATTTTACAAAAAATCTTTAAATTATAATGCCTCTTGGTACCGTTTTTATACTCTGAAAACTGTTGACTATGGGGGCACCCTGGTAGCTACAACCTAGATTCCCGGCTGAGGAATGTTGTTGCATGGGGTGCCCCTCTATGTCTCGCCACATTTCCTTCACTGGCTTGCAAAATAAAAATAAAACCTGTTGACGGAGATCTGGATTATGCTGAGTAACGGGATAGTGTTTCTGCAAATACACTTTGCTGTTGAGAGTTTCAAATTTATTGTTTACCTACTGCGAGTACCACAAAAAATAATCCATTCACCTCCATTGTACTGGCATGTAATGTTGGAGGCTTATACCTTGAAATCTGGACAAATAAAACCAAACTATCAATAGAAGTTAGAAAATATATATTTTTGTAATTTGGGTGAGCCAACTCTCCAAGCCGAGAGAACGCGGCAAATGATTAAAAAAAAAACTGTGACAGATTTTTCTACATCATTTGTGAGTTACAGCATGTTTCACCAATCGAAGAAAACAAATATAAATGTTTGACACATTGTGAATGTCCCCTATGTTACAGTTCTTGGCAGTGGACACGCAGCTGCTGCTTGGCAACAAGGAACTTGCCCTGAGTCCAGAAGAATATATCTTTGCTGCTCTCAACCTGTACACAGATATCATCAACATCTTTCTCTATATTCTTGCTATCTTTGGAAGAGCAAGGGGGAGCTGAGCGGGAGGAACAACAGATAGAAATTCTGATTTGCTTTGAGCTAATGTCTAGAAGTGAGTTCCCATAGTCTCGTTAATTTTTGCTTGTAGTGTACACAGATCACACAAATCAAGAATTTTTGTGCTTCACCCAGTGTAAATGTTATTTTTATGATAATATAGATTGTTGTATTTTGGGGGTTTATTAAATCTTCGTGGGGTATATGACCTGTTGTGTAAATGTGTGCCATATGAAATCATTCAACAGTGGAAAGATTTGACACTAGCTTTTCCCAGGGCTTTCAGCTGTATCGCACATCAGCAGAAGGAGTTTGATCAGTTGTCATGCGAGTAGGTTGTGATTTCATCTGTTGCACTTGTAGGAGTTGGCCTCTTCAACGGTGGAAGACCATTTTGTGCTGTTAAAACTATGAAAAAAGCTTGTAAGTGGACCTTGATCCTGGATTGTTTTGTTGAACTACTATTTCCAGGGTCAAATTGAATTTCAACGCTCAACCTATAAGCCAGCAGGGATGAGGAGAGCGTTAAAATAAACGTGCATGAAAGTGGGATGAAATCATAACCGCTGCTGACCTTGTCATAGTAACGGCTTTGTTTGCATGATAACTGAGCAAACATGGTGAAGATATGGTTGAAAGCCTTAGACAAAGCTAGTAAGTGGACCTTGAGTTGGGATTTTTGTCATAGTATTTAAATTATAACGGCTCTTTTCTAAACCTGATCTCTGCCCTTTTTATGGAGCGAAAGAATCCTGACAGAATTGCATCCCACCAGAGGGTTCTGTTGTGATTTGAATTGTGATTCTGTCAAGTCGCTGCCTTAGAATTTTAAGTTTTAGTTATTAACATATTTACCTGCCGTAGTGACCTGCAGAGAGTATCAAGAGAATCCTTATAATTTACCCGTCCCATTTTCTGTAGCATAACGCCCTGGTTATATTTATTCCAGTAGCTGCTTGCTGTCTAAACCAAAGGAAGCTTAAACTAATGGTTCCTTGAATAATGTGTTTAATAACCAACCAAATTCCTACCTAAAACTGACCTCTGCACTAGACAACATATTTAGCACTGACCTTTTTACTTAACCTGCAATGCTTTTTGAATGAAAACATGATTTGTCCTAAAATAAGAAATATCATCGAGCGGAACAGACAATAAACGCCATATCCCTGCTCGAAGCTCAGATTCATGCTTTGCGAGATGGAACCTTACAGTTCCAAACGGAACGTGAGTTCTTAGGATTAGAAGGTTCTCTCTGCCTTGCCTCTGCTCTGTGGGGCGCCGGGCGGGCGGGGGGGGGGGGGGGGGGGGGGGGGGGGGGGGGGGGGGGGGGGGGGGGGGGGGGGGGGGGGGGGGGGGGG